>JBAHVQ010000456.1:2214083-2276702 GCA_036872915.1 Nanipora kamurai | reverse complement strand
GGCGATTTGTTCTATTCTAGGGACGAGGAATCTGTGTGGCTGAGGTAAACTTGATTCTTGAGTTATTTGGTTCAGCCCAGAATTGTTGAAGATAATTTTCTTTCACTCAAAAGTTTAATACTCTAAAAGTAGAATCGTTGACCAAAACCGTGGGAAATAATTACAATTAGCGCTTTTTGGAAACATAACAAACATTACGTATTCTGATAATTATATCGCATGAGATATCGAGGATATCTGGACGCGTACAAAATTGAAGCAGTTTAAGTGGTAGTGTATGGGGCGAATATACTTGGGCTTTATTCCAGACAAGCCTAAATCTCAGATTTCTGTCGATCCCTTGGTTAAACTGTTGAAAAAGGCGGCGAAACGCAATTTCGATTCTGGCCCTTTCATCCTTCTTTACTCCTTTACTGTACCGGTGGTTTTTGGAAGTAACCGATAACAAGCAATTAGGTTGGCGTGCGTTTTTAACGCACTGAGGAGCCTTTGTTTAATTAAATCTTCTATTTATAACCAACATGCAGTAAATGCACTCTGAGCTTAAACTAAGAATTTTGTGGACAGCCGACGTAATGTCTGTCAGTGCTTGACTTACGGTTGTTAATGACCTATCTTGAAAAAAAACAAACGTTCTACGAACAAAGGCTTCAACAGGAAAAGGAAGAGTTCAAGTGTTAGCTAATTGTAGGGTAATTTTGCGAAGCTAGGAACGAAAAAGAAACGTATTTACAAACCATTAATTTCACGAAAGAACGTATCTCTTTTTAGCTTGATGCTTTATTGTTCCTGAACATTGTAGATGCTGTCAGATGTCTGGGACATGTTTGGACATCATGCAATTTCAAATGTAAATAATTACCTGTTCCGTCAGAAGGACGTCCGTACTCTTTTCCAAATCATTAGATTTCCGTTCTTGTCTTGCTTCGTCAGACTAACATATCATTCTGAGCTGCTTTTTCTTGCTTAACTTTACTTAAATTCACGCAGGTTGTCAAAAGGTGGAGAGTCTTTGAAAGCATGAAAAAGAGACTAACACCATAGCACCGGAAATTAGGTGACCTTGTTTGAAAAATAGCCTTCAGCATTTAGCGAGTGGGTTTATGAAAGACCACCTAAGTTATTAAATGCAGCTGAAACATGGATGGAATGACACATACTCTTAAATTACCCCACAAATTAATTTCGTGCTCAGTAAAGGCAATTTTCGATCAACAACCAATACGGCATGTTGACTATAAAAAGAATCCTCTAGCTCAGAACAGTTCTTAAATGAGAACTGCTCTATTTAAAGAACAATTAAATCTATGGTTAGTCTGGATTCAGCGACCACCTGTGTTCCGCCTTTTTGAGAAAATGTTTATTTCCCTCCGGTTACTCCAGTTTTCTCCTGTAGTGCCACTGGACCGATAGTGAATACTGCATAGTTATAACTGATAGGGTTATCCCGTATAAGTAACTACTTACTAACTGGCACTAATAGTGGCAAACTTAGTGTTAATGCTTAAGCGTTAAGCTTTAAAACTTAAGAAATTTAGTTTTATTTACTTCAATCGTAAACTTTTGAAGCGTACGCACACTCTTTGGCACAACACGTTTGATGTTCCCATTTGTCGTTAAAGTTAGCGGAAATTTTGTCTCCTTCATAATTAAAGTACATTTAATGCATCCTTTAGTAAAGTCTCAACAGCTATTTCACCTATATCAATATGAATCGGATTTTTCGTCAGTAAAATGCCGTAATCAACAAATAGCGAACACTTTTCGTGTTTTCTTCTGATCTAGTTACAGATATTCGAGTAGGACGTTTGGGAGAACAAGAAACGGCGGTGCAAACTTAAACCCATGGGCGAGTACTAGTTTTTGAACCATTTCGAACTCTTCCAATCTTTTAGAAATGTTCCACAAGAGTTCCAATCTTCCACAGCAACCTTTCGTTAGAGTTCCACAATATGATGGTAACACAAAACGTGTTTCCTAATTTCTCTATTAAATAATCTATAGAAATTTCATAAAGAGTGCTGATATTTGTTATCATGAAAGCGTAATTTCTCCTTACTGTTAATCATGATGCATTTGGTGGCGTGCGCTTTTTTATGCATGTTTCCATGGAGTTATAAAAACAATCGCTCTTTTTTGTATTTGGAGAGAAGATATTGGAGGCGAATGTGCTACCACCTTGGAGATTTTCGGAGTACAAACCAATTTAATTGGGGCAAACGATATAAAATTCTTAGAGAGACAAACGACAATGAACTTAAATGAAATTTACGTAACTTTTTCCTCCTTTTTTTGTTTTTCAAGAATACTTTAAAGTGGTATTATCTTTGTTTGGGGGCACTTATCAATCCAGCTAGGGTCTCTTTTTAAACGAGTTACACTAGAAGTTGCTATTTACTTTTTCTCTTACCCCTGATAAAGTTAATATTTGCTACTTATTGACCGAACGCGAGATCTGTGACTGGTGAAATATTGGACCGATGTTTCCAAGTACGGACTGACACCAGCGCAGCATCTTGAGGTCAGTGCAAAAACAAGGGGTCCGATATTTCACCAGTACAGACCGAACAAACGGGGTCCATAAAGACGTCTTTTTAATGACTGAATCGGTTTGTAAGGGTGAATCAGTGGTCGCGAGTGTGATA
Organism: Nanipora kamurai; assembly: GCA_036872915.1. Lineage (NCBI taxonomy): Eukaryota > Metazoa > Cnidaria > Anthozoa > Scleralcyonacea > Helioporidae > Nanipora > Nanipora kamurai. The sequence goes on along the minus strand of JBAHVQ010000456.1, from coordinate 2,274,057 downwards.
AACTCATAAAGGATTAACATCGTGACTGAAGCTTAACGTATGCAAGGGACCTAGGCCGCAAATCGACGTTCAAGCTTTACGAGCGATGTTTTATCCTTTATCACACGAGTGAAGATTGATCAACCACCTTTCATTGCTTTCGCGCAATTAGTTTGCCCTTGAAGAAACGTTGGTTGTCATATACACTGATTGGAAAACGATAAGCGGTGTGATGAGTGGTTATCACATTCTTTGAAAGGGTTGTCAAACTCCTGAATAACAATGAGTTGAATTAAGGATTTAACGCTCCTGTTGAAATAATGAATTACAGGTGTTGTCTTGGGATAATATTTGTTTTTGATCGGTGCATAACTAGCATAAACGCTCATAAAAGGGGGACAGTTTTGATATTTTCCAGCTTAATATAGGATTTAATCAATAGAATGAGTAGTTTACATGGTTTTGTGGTTTATATTTATTCTGAACTTATGCACAATATGGCATAATTTTCGTCTTATGGCTGTTCATAATGCTTCACATATTGTAAAGTAAACAAAAACAACGTAAGACTGGAAGAACAACTTCAGTTCGGCCTGCTTTTAGACTACCAGAAATCACAAGTGGCTCGAAAAATGCTAAATTGAATTCTAAATTTTTATTTATTCTGTATAACTCTTCAATAATCCTTAGACGGCGGATCGTGGCATTCACGACCCGACGTTTGTTTTTCGATATTTTATTCATGACAAATGGACAAATCAAGCGATTGAGCACCAGTTTAAATTTGTTAGCTATAGCATTGTTAACAAAATGACCCAACAAAGGCAAGCATAAAGAGCCTCGGTCTTTGCTCCTCCCTGCAACCTCCCTCGAGGGAACAGTGAGTTCACTCAAGCAGCGTCTCTGCAGAGTCCCACCCACACTGGACCACCCGTTCGTGCGCTCTTCGATTGTGATTAATTTTTCTTATACAATCGCAAATAAAGACTAGTTGCCTTTCAGATGGGAGCCTCTTCTCGTGTCTTAAATGAAGATATCATGCAGAATCATCTACTAAGTAAATTAACCTGACAGATCTTAAAAATTACGACCGCTGCAGGGATAAAACGTTACGATTTACCCAAAATACATGTAGATAGGGTTTTTTCCTTGCACGGGAGCCTTGACACGAGCCAGTTTACCAACCAGTATACGATTAACTACAATTTGTGTTTACATGATAGCCGGGGGACCCACTTCAAGACCCAGGTCGACCTGGGTTGGCGATGTATGAAAATGTGTGATTTTTGCCAGTTTCTTCATGTAAACAAGGGTTGACGTGTCCCGAATAGTGACAAGGTGTAACATTTGATAGTTTCTCTCGAGGACTAAACAACTGAGATAGATTACAAAAATTTCAACTCAGAATGTGGCTGCGTTGTATTCTCGCGTACGCTTTCGCATGGCAATAGAATTTGATGTCAAGGCCTATGGTCCAGTGGGCCCTCGGGCAGAAAACGTTTCCATCCGGGTTGATCAAGGCGAAGCCGATTTGGGAATAAGTGTTTCAAATAGCACCCAATCCAGATGTACTTCAACACGAAACAACAAAAGCCATAGGTGGTAAGTTGGTCCGGGTTCGCAGCCAACCCGGTGTAGGCACAGAAGATTCGGCTTCAATGATCCCAATGCAAAATCAAATCAATTTTCTCGACTTGGCAAGGGGAGATGGCATCCAGAAATTTGCTCTGTGGAGCCAAATGTCATCCTCTTGCCAATTCAAACACCGCCACGCGTCAGGTGAACGTGAATCGCACCTTTTTTTTTACCACATACCAACTTTACTGAGAACATTCAAGCGTGCATACCATGCTTATTTTCTACTATGTTGAACTGCATTTTGCACTTTACACAACATGTTTTTCCTTTCTATTTTCAAGTATTTTTGTTTTTTGTGGTTTTATAAGGGAATTTACAAGCGATCAAAAAGGTATTAACTTTGGATTACCTTCATTCTTGTTAAAGGAGTGCTCTCAATAAAATGTTAAGCCTGCTGCGCTTTGCCCGATTGAATGAAACGACACGCATATTGTGCGCATGTCAACATCCACAATTGACCAGGATTTGGCTACTTTTAAGTCGCGTCGGCTTCGGTCGGGCAGATTCAACATGTCGGATTGGGCCGACTGGTAGTTGGTGACGGTCGTGCGGTGTGCGACAGTCGAAGACTATGACAGCTCGGTTTCAACAGATTTAACCTATCGTGGCTAGACTGAAGTTTAACGGACATGCACATATGATGCCATCACCAAATCCATTGTCAGGTTAGCATTTAAGCCTTAGTGGATCAGGTTAGCGTTTAAGCTAGGCGGTCAACTCGTCTAGGTTAGGGTCAGGGTTTTGGTTTGAGTTAGGTGACCCGGACAATCCCGTTCAATCAATAAACACACTTAGTAACCCCGATGGCGTTATTTATGTCCGTTTGACTGCAGTCGTCCCCCTATATTCAGGTATGCATTACGCATGTACCTGTATGAGACGAAATATGGTTGACTTCCAAAAAAGGTGCCTTACTGTACAATAACGATGTTTAGTCGCAAGCAGTCGTTCAATATACGGGTCAGTCGTTCGACTATGAGCCTTCGCGATGATCAAAACCTGGCCGGATCACGGCGGTTGAGTTGAGTGAGAGTCGGATTGCGCTCAGCAGGGGCTGAAGAACTGGCAGACGATTTGGTGTAATAACACACTGTTGATTCCATCGTTTGATTGGACTGTATTTGCGTGTACATATATTGACGAATAGCTTACGTGAGCTTGTCAGTTGTTGTAACCATTTTACCTTGTATACGCACTACAGTATATTATTAAAGTGGACTTGACAAACTATCGATTCTAACAACTCTAATATACTAAGTCTAGGGCTCATAAATCGTTTTTCCTGAGGAAACGAGCTTGACGAAGTTCGTTGGTCGCCTCATATATATCACGCTCCCACATGAACCAGATTAGTGTTCAGTATTTAGTATTTCCATCATTATTTTCATATAGTGACTTCCGCTTAGGCAGTACATATGACGAACTTACACCTTAGCTCATTATTTAAGTCTTAGTAACTCAATGGTTCGAGCGTCTCACCGGTCATCAGAAGGTTGCGGGTTCGATTCCCGTCTAGAGCTCAGAAATCGTTTTTCGGAGTAAACGAGCTTGACGACCGTTCGTTGGTCGTCTGATGTATACCAAGCTCCCACCTGAACCAGATTAGTGTTCAGCATTTGTACTAAAATACTAAGTAAGAAAGTAATTTAAAATATAGAAATCAAGTCATGAAAAGTGACTGGAGAGTTACCCTTGCGCTAAAGAAAGTTAATTCTGGGATTACCATAAGCGAACCATAGGCTATGCCGGCAAAGACTTTGGTTTGACAGCTAATAGGACCGTGGTTTTTGCCTTTTCCTTTTCAATCTTAGGCAGTATTGCATCTCACCATTCGTCGAAATACCATCAAGTGGATTCTTATTAACCAATTATTTCAAGTATTACTTCAGACGGTCGTCAGGAACATGGAGTTGATGAAACCCCGGGGAACGTCACGGAACGTCAAAGAAAAAGCCACGGATATCAATCGGAGAGTAAGGTGTGTAGTTACTAAACTTTATTCTTACGCAATTTTCCGCAGATCGTAGCATACGAGTACTAAAAATAATTGATGACAGCTGGTGATTTTTAAATCTTAGACGGTATGGCGTACGATATTTGTAAACCATAGTTATTAGGACAGATTTTCGTCGCGCTTTTTGGAGCTGTCAAGTAGACATAAAAAGTTTTTTACATCGGGAATTTATGTCAGTATATCCTTTTCAAGAGCACGCGTGATGTTTTCTCCTAAATTTGTGCTTTTAAAGTTCTCCAAGAAGAAAAAAGTGCTCAAAAGAATGATAAGGTATAATACAATATCCAATATTTAATCGTTTGTTCAAGTGCACACATTAAGATCCAAGCCACAAACTTTACTATTGAAAAGACCTTCCCTACAAACTTATCTGAGATAGCAATTTAGCATTGCCTTTGTTATTCATTATCAAGTCGATATTCTAAAGCTTTAATGTGTAGTATTAAATAAGAAGCTACTGGTCGAATTTACGCAAGAAATCTATTGAAACAAATGCCATAAATATACCACGCGCAGAAAAAATCATCTGGTATCATACAAGATACGATTGCTCATGGCTGTCCAAGTGCGCATATTACCACTTAAAGTACACTTTTAGTGACTAGAATTATCTTACATGCGCATATTGCAAAGTAAGCAGTTTTGGGTCTACAGCCTACGAACGGGCAGTTTAATAATACCTCAGAAATCGATCAAACTGTACCCTCAATGTCATTATATAACCTTCCCAAAAGAATTGCCAGGGGTGATCCAACATGTAATTGTAAATGATTTTTAAGTGGACACCGTTGAATCCAAGATGCAAATGTTAGTCACTCCAAGGACCACCCGTCAAGCGAGCACACGTCCAAATAAGCAGTATGGCGCCTGCAGTCTGTTGACAAGCGGTTTAGTATCATGGTAAATATGAGAACGCTTTTCAAGTTTCTATTTAAAACAATCTGATTTAAAATAGAAACATGATAAATACGTGTAAACGTAGTTGCTTGGCATAAGCTAAGAAATCTGTTTGTTGTAAATATTACAGTTCTAAATTGAGCAAATTTCAATTGCCACAAGAAAAACAGTCTACAAAATATATATTACTACAAAATAGAAAACCTATGAATATAAGATGATCGTAAGAAATCTAGTAACGAATTTATAACCCAAAGGGATTTCCTCAAAGCCCTTAATAAGCAAAGTCTAAATTAATGACCAACAATCAAATGTGTAACCATATATAGTTGTTAAAGAGCACCCTTCGTTGCTATTCAATATGCACGCTGTTTTTGAGCAATCTCGCGTTTGCATTATAAACCAACGGTATGGCATGGTCGCTTGCCATAGTAAAGACGAACACGCATTCAAGTCCACATTGAAGCATATTATTATCAAAAATTATATTTGATATGAACATGATGTTTAAGTTGACATTACAACAGGTAAATATTAAATCAACTTTACCAAAGAAATTGGTTAAAGTGTAATCACGATTGATGCTATCGATGTAACATGGAATCCAACATTTGTTTGTCGATCGTTGTTCATGTGTGCATATCAAAATCCAAGGTACGCACTTTGATTTACTGAAAGGATCTTCCATCGACAATGATTAGTCACCGAATTAAACAGTTTGGCGTCTGCGGACAGCTAACTAGCGACTGATTATTGCCTCAGAAATCTGCTTAACTGCACTTTGAATGCCATTATATACCTCGCCAATATATCGTTGGGGATAGTCCAATATTTAATTGTAGAAAGTTGTTAAAAGTGTGCACATTAAGATCCAAGGTGCACACTTTGATTTACTGTAAGGATTTCCATGGGCGAGGCTCATTTACCAAACTGAACTGTTTAGTGTCTGCAAAGTGCTAACTAGCGAGTTAGTATTACCGCAGAAATCTGTCAGACTGCGCCCCGAACGCCATTATAAGCCTCGCCAAAGAGAATAACCAGGGACAGTCCAATACTTGTTATGGTTCTTCAAGTGTATACATTAGGATCTAAGGTGCACGCATTGATTTACTGGAAGGATCTTCCGTAAACAAACGAGTATTTACCAAGTGAGCAATTTGGCGTCTGCAGACTGCTAACTAGTGACTGAATATTGCCTTAGAAATCTGTTAAACTGACTCTGAATTCCATCATATGCATCACCAAAACGAATCGCCAGGGACGGTCAAATATTTGTTGATGGCGGTTTAAGTGTGTATATTAGTATACAAGGTACACACTTTGATTAACTGAAAGGGTCGTCCATGGGTAGGGAACACTTACCAAAGTAACCAGGTTAACGCCTGCAGACGGATGAGTATTGCCTCAGAAATCTGTTTAACTCTAACCTGAATGCCATAGCATACCTCACCAAAGAGAATCCCCTGGGACAATCCAATATTAAATCATAGATGGTTGTTCAAGGGTGCACATTAGCATGCAAGATGTACACTTTGACTTACTGAAAGGATTCTTCATTGACAACGGACACTTACCGAAGTGAGCATTTCAGCGTCTGCAGACGTATTACTAACGGATGAGTATTGCCTCAGAAATCTGTTAAACTGTACTGCGTGCCATCACATACTTCACCCAACAGAATCTCGTGGGACAGTCCAGTATCTAATCGAACATAGCTTTTCAAGTGTCCACATTAAGATCCAAATTGCATTTGGTTACCGGAAAGATCTTCTGTGCGCACTTGGCAAAATGTCCAGCCCGGCGTCTCCAGTCTAATGACTAATGGTTCTGTATTGCTATACCCTATGGTCGGTACAAATGCGCTGTTCAAATGTACGTTCAGGTCATTGAATGTCAAATATCTAACCCAGATGATTGATTTTCCCTGAAAAATTTGTTAAAGTATATCCTCAATGGCATTAATATGTCCGTGTCAAAAGGAACACTGGGGGTAGTCCAATATATAATGGTAGATAGCAGTTGAAGAGTGCTTAATGGAATCCAAGTACATACTTTTTGTAATCCGGAACGGATTATCTGTACGCTATTAAGTAAGTGAGTATTCTGATACCTTTCAGTCTGTTAACTATCGGTTCACTTTTGTCATTCAACATGGTAAATACAAATTAACTTTTAAATCTGAATTTAGGAAAGGCTTAATGCCATATCGTAAATAAACTCTTGAGCCGCTTGTTATTACTGACGAAAACTTTTAAAGTGTACCCGTAGTTTAATTAAAATGTCAACACTCAAGCTCTCAAACTAATCAAATTTCAGTCGCAAAAATATTTTGAAGATATACATAATATCATCACTATGAATTGAGAAGCCTTGATTATGATTTAAGAAAAAATGGCAAAGAATAGGAACAATTATCTATACTACAGTACCTTGCATTTAACTGAACATCTGCTTTTCCTTTTACTCCCTTCACTGCCACAGGGGACTTTTATTATTTTAATCTGGCTAACACCAGACGATTTTACTCGTCAAAGGGAGAAATCTGGAAGTGAAGGGGTTAATGCCATTTAGATGCCATGTCTGAAAAATAGACAGGTATATTTTGATATGCAGCACTCGATGGTTATTCGAGAGTACACCTTAGGATCTGGAATGGGAGCTTTTACTTACTGAAAGGATCATATGTGCTCGCTCAGCAAAACGAAGTTTGTAAATGAGCAGTTCAGCATGTTCATTCTCCATGGCGATTTGTACGATTATACTATGCTGTAAAGCCAATCAACTGCGTTTATATAATACTTGATATTAACGTGTTTAAGTTGACTTTGAAAACTTATTTGTTAGTCTTTACCGAAGAAAACTGTAAAATGTCAAGAGGCGGATCCAGAATTTTAGAAATGGGGGGTAAATACGAGGACCGAAGGCGCTAGAAATGTATAGGGAGTCCAATGCCATGCTCCTCCCGGGAAAGTTTGAATCCTTAGGTATCTGAAATGTTATTTGTAGCATTTGGGGGGTAGTTCCCCAGTTGCGATTGCAAAAATCGTGTTTTAGTGACTGACGTTAGATAACTATTTCCATTATCATTTCAGAAAACTGCCCGCGTCTAGAGTATGCAAACTGACATGTATGCGCAAAACGGGGGGCGTAAAGGACGTACGCCCCTCTAGATCTGCGCCTGGGTGTGCCTGTGATACGCAATGCCCAAAAAGATCACCAGAGATCATCCAACGCAAGTCTACAGGTCGTCGTTTAGTTGACCATATTTCGATCCCAAATGCACATTTTAAGAATTGACGTGATCGTCTGTATGCACTCACCAAATTAAACCGTTTGGCGTCAACAGCCTAATAATTACTGGTTCAGTATTTCGTAAGAAATAAGTTAAACTGTTTCCTCGTTGCTCAATGGCGTTATATGTTATTGCCAAAAAAATCGCAAGTACTAATCCAATATCTTACCAGTTGATGATTCTTAAGTGGAAACTGTCGGATCCAAAGTGGACATTTCAGTTACTCCAAGGATCTTCATTGTGTACACTCAACAAAGTGAGAAATGTGGCGTCTGTAGCCTGTTGACTAACGGTTTATTGTTGTCAGTCACTATGGCAAATAAGAGTACACTTTTCAGTTTTACATTTAAACAATCTAATGTCTGATATTAAATAAACGGAACTGCTTGACCTGACTAAAGAGATCAGAAAGTGTTTCTGTTTCTGCATATCAAAGTTATATGAACCAAACAAAGTATAAACTGAAAACTTATGTCTTCAAGATTTACTAAGGAATAGTTGTGAACCTATAACAGCAGACTGAACACTTTAAGTACAGAAAGATTCTTTTCCGCTCATTAAGCAACCTGAGCAGTTTGGCATCTTCAGCCTTCGAACTCGCGGCTCAGCATTGCGCAAGAAACCAGCTAAACTGCATTCTACATGTCATTATATACTATGTAAAAAAGAATCACCAGAGGTAATCTAGTATGTAATAGCAGATAAATCTTCAAGTGCACTCTGTCGGATCGAAAGTATAAGTATTAGTTACTTCAAGAATCTTCAGTGCACACTCAGCGAAGTGACCAGTCTGGCGCCTGCCGTCTACTAACTAACGGTTCAGTGTTGTCAGTCACCATGGTAAATATAAGTAAACTTTTCAAGTTTCGTTTAAACAATCCAGTGTCAAATATTAGATAGACGCTACTGATTAAATTTGCCTGTTTGCTGGTAATGTTCTTTACTAAGAAAATTTCAACTGAAAAAACCCCAAAAGAAGATATTAGTCAATAAAAATTTGAAAACCCAGGAACAAAAAAAATCTCGTGATAAATATACGAGTGATTTCATAGCCACCTAATTTTTACCTCATTCCAGTTAATATATAATTGGCCGAAAGAATAACCAGGGATAATTTAATGTATAACGGTAGGTAATTGCTCAGGAGCATACATTGGTATCCAAATATTACACTGTGAGCAGTTGTCGTCTATAGTCTTCAAACGAGAACGGACAGTATGATCGTTTACCGTTACAAATACGAGTACGAGCTAATCGAAAACCAGATTGCAGATTCTGGTTTAATTGTGCGTATTAGAATCCAAAGTGCATACTTTTAAGAATTTTCCCTACACACGTAGTTAAGCGAGCAGCGTGACACCTGCAGTCTGCTGACCAGCGGTTCAGTACTTGCTGAAGTGAACAGTCCTGCGTCTGCAGACTGCTAACTACTGACTGAGAATTGCCTTAGAAATCTGTTCAATTGTACCTGAATGCCGTTTTGAACCACGCCCAAGTGAGGGACAGCTCAATATTTAATTATATTTTTCAAGTGTGCACAACAGAATCCAAAGTGTACACTTTTAGTTACAGGAAAAACCATCAATGTACACTTCACAAAGTGAGCAGTCTGGCGCCTGCAGTCTGATTACTAGCGGTTCAGTGTTTTCAATCACCATGGTAAATACGAATATGCTTTCCAAGTTTCCATTCAAACGATTTAATATCAAATATTGGATAAACGCAGCCGCTTGAGTTGATAAAATTAAAAAAACCTGTTTAAGTGTATGTGTTTATTGTCCGTATGTATTAAAGTTTCACAGCAAGCAAAATGTGCTTATTATCATCATTGTAAATTCGCCTTTCAAACAGAAATTTTTTTATGTAGAATTTAAACTTTTACCAGGGAATAGGGTTTAATCTATTATTTTATTTTGCGGATATAAAGTTTTTTCGAGTATCGGTATACTTTTTTTCTTAATGCCTTTAACCCTTTACCCGGCACTGTTGACATTTGGCGACTTATCAATTTTACTCTGGCTAAACGCAAGACGATTTTACTCGTCAAGGGGGGACCTCCTGAAAACCTGCCCGGTAAACCGAGTTCCCTTTTTAGCTTTTTTTCGAAAAGCCGTCACATCCCACTGTCCACTCCAAAATTTTGAAGCATTATTTTCTTGTCTTTTGTTACTGGTGAAACGCACGTGTTCCGATAAGTGATGTGATATGAAGAACGCAGTATATCAGAGACGGCCTTTTTTGTGACCGAATGAGATCGCAACGCATACGTGAAGGAAAAACGTTAGTAATGCGGTAATGCCTAGACGTTCGTCCATCAGATGACGTCACGATTCAAACGAAGCTTCACAAGCGATTAAATTTTTTTACGCCTTGCATTTTATACAGCTAAATTTGTAGACTATCACGATTTTTTTGTTTAGTACTGATGAGATGCAGTACACATGTGACACATAATGTCCGTTTAATAGAAACAGTTGAGCTCTTGGTGTAACTTGCTGTAGTCAAACTGTAGTCAAGGAAACCGAGAAACTCTGAGCTCCAGACAGGACTGGAACCTTTCGTACTCGCAACCTTTCGTGCTCGCAACCTTTCAAAAGCTTTAGTAATATTAAACTGCTATTTCCGAAGTCAAAGAAACAAATAATTTGACTCTGCTGTTGTATTTATGGAAGCATGGCTATGAGTGGCGTGTGCTGTTAGCTCGTTATACCTCTCACCTCTGAGGTCCGAAACTAAGTCAGATCAGATGAGGTTAGACCTTGGTAGATGACCACCTCGGAATACCCCGTATTGGTTTTTCTGGCGTCGAACTCATGTGAGAAGAGTTGTTGGCTGAAGTTGGTTTCCTCCGTAAAATCAACCATAGCTTAATCCATCTTAGCTAACAGATAATCATTGATAGGGCTAACCTCATTATCTCCTGTTCGTATGTAGTTCGTAAGGATTTCAGTGAATAAACCATGTTATTATTTTAGTAATAGATAAAGTATGAGCAGCCGAACTGTATCTGATTTACAAGGCGAGCTGCAAGCGAGCCGTAGCAAATCAGATACAGTTCGGATGCGAATGCGTTATCTTACTTATCAAACTGACGCATCTAAATAGCCATGTCTTCAAACTATTTTTCAAGTTGGAGTGATTTTAGCTTCGTAAATTGAGGGAAAAGTTCGTGTAAATCGGGACGATGTTGTATCCGTTTTACAGCTATTGATTGAACATTCATTTCTTTTGAATTTTCCTCATGAATTATTAATGAGTTTGATAACCATGGTTGTAAATGCAATCTATCAGACCGGCCGTGGAAAATCCCGATAGGATCATATCACCCATCCTAGCGAGTTAACAGCGTTGTTCAGGGTTTGAACGCTTGATTGAAATTTTCCCTATCGAATAACCCAGTGAGATAAATAACTAGAATATTCAAATAACTCAAAGAATATATAGCGTTATTCACTATACCTTGTTCTCTTGATAAGTTAGCACGACCGGTCTCTAAAATTTAATTTCTGATAACTTAGATTCAAGGTTCACGCACAGCAGGCAAGTCGTATGAACAGTGGCAGGGCATAAATTTGGATGAATGAGACAACATGAACTCGGCTAATTTTGTTGTTTCATCTATTTTTTATCGGGCTGTAGTACTATCTACCTCTATTCGCATTGTTATTTTCAGACCATTTACTGGACAAGATTAAGTTGTCAGTTTCCAAGTTAGTCTAACCGCAAATAGTCAACATAGCCAGCACTTTCTAGTATACGTACACAACAAGTTAGCTTTTACAATCTGTGGGTCATATTAGACCTTCCTAAGTTGATCAAATAGCCTTGTCATGACTTTCACTTCATTCAGGAGGCCCATATCGTAATGTCATTCCCTCGCATATCTTCATTTTTACGCAATATTTCCATAACGTTTTCACTTTAATTGAAGATTCTTTGAAAACAATGTTCTTTTCCTCCAAGAAACATAGTCTATCTTTTTCATGCTACACATTCCATGCGCATCGTTCTCATTTATTGTAAAGCCACTTTTTGCTTACTAATCTACTTTCTTTGATGCATCGGCTCGTGCAGATAGAAGGAAGTTAATGAGAAAAGCTTAATCATTTCTACACCACTTTATCTCGTTTGAGGTTAGTAAGTCGTCGAATATAAATCTGTTATATTTCAGCGATCAGTCAAAATCAGCGGTCAATCAACAAGGGCGCTACATGTTAAAACAATTTCTTCACATCTGTGCTTTTGGGACTTGGATCAGAGTAACATCAGCGCCGGATGGTAACGATCCACGTCCTACTGCTACGTCATGTAGTTGAGGAGAAATAGTTCTTAAGACTTTTTACCACAATCTATTGTTGGTTGTTCATTGTTCTTCGTTACATTGTTAGGTTTTAAATCCTACAGCAGCGCTGTGCTGGGACAGTGTCAACTAACCCTACATTATCTGACTATAGACAATGATGAATGTTATACTTTCATTTCATAAACACTGGAGAATGATATAAGTACCGGATTAATCGGGTACATATTAATGTTTATTTTTCGTCAGTTTGGCCTTCAAAGTTTGCAGGTAATATACCATTAGTAAAATGTAAATATACAGACTGTATGTTATTCGAATTGTCTTGATAAAATTCTGCGGACTTCCTGGACTGTTTTCCTTTTTTAACTGTCTTTTTTGCTTCCTAGTCCACAGTCGTGGGACGTTTGACCGATCGCCTTCACGGTTTGCCACACGGTTTACCACGACAGTAGATGGGTTATTAAACGTTGTGGCGTTCAAATGTTTCTTTAGAGTCTTCAATGCTTCGTTGACAGTGAAAATATTAGTATCAGCAGTAGCCTTTAATTTCATTTTGCCTGAAGTCAAAGACAAGCTGAAGTTGCGCAACTTCCTTCCGCCTAGTAATTTACCATCAGGAAACAAATTAATTACCAAATGTATATTTGAATTGGGATTGAAGTATTAGTTTAGAAAAGTTCTTGGCTTGAACATATGAACGTAAAGTTGGGATCCATGATTGCACAGTTTGTATTTTTTTTAGTTTTCCATAAGGAATAGGAAGCTAGACAAACAATATCGACAATCGTCAGCTTGTCTGCCCTGACAAAGTTTAACGAGGACTGGTGTCAATGTAACCATTATCATCATTTTGGGACAGTGTTGGTGAGGTTTTTGCCAGCAAAGCTGATGCCGTGAGTAAGCCGATAATTTGGATGTCAGATATAAGCCTTGAAAAGGAATCAAACGTTACCTAGTCTCACTAAATCTTTATGGATATTGCCACATTTATTCCAATGTGAGAGGCCTTTTGGTCTCGTGAATGTTCCCTCTTGACTAATGATATCAGACACCCTTACGACGGGATCGTCGAATGGTTGAGACTGACAGTACATACTGGTGATCCCAACGAGGTAAAACTGAACTTTTCACGATGCGTTCGAAATACGCGTGGTGTTCATCTTGTGCAACAACGACAACAACAGCAAAAACAAAAATAACGTTCAGCGTCGTTTGACCTCGTTGAAGGCAAACTCCCCCGAACCCTAGAGATGGCATATTTCATTTCCGAGTAACTCCAACTGAGCATTTTGCGTCTACTCTTGTTTGTTTGTTTGCATCATTAAACTGAAACTTTAATTTGGTAATTTAGATGTATTTAGAAAAAAATTCTGTGATGTTGTATAGCGTTAAACTGTGCCTGTCAAAATAACCCAATGTAAGCCATTGTTTGAACCGAAAGAATTGGCGGAATACGATTATGTGGAAGTTGGGTTGGCTCCGCAATCCGTTATCCACGCGTGCTTATTTGTGGATTGCAACCGGAGAGGCATTGCTCATTTTCCCAGCTTTCCATGCACTGCTATTTTGAAGTTATTTGGTGATAGTCTTTCATAATCTGCAAATTTTGAACGATTGTGCAATACGCTGGAGATAGTGGCTTTGTGATGCCCAAAGTGATACCCTTGTTCAGAACTGAAATATAACCCTCTGCTGATAAATTGGTACTCGAGCATCAGTCAGTTGACGCCATGTAATATTTACTGAGACTGACCGTCAGAGACTTGTAAGGAAACGTAGGACGGCACGGCAATTAGTGTATTACTATTTCTTGCTACCCTGTGATAAACGAAGTTTCCATTTTACTTTATTTCGTATAATATATGTTCATTTATGAAACAAGAACACTATCATTGAATAATCATGATCAGAGATTTTTTTAATGCAAGCTAAATATAGAGTTTATATAAGTGCACGAGACACAGAAAGGAGTAAAGTTTGGAGAAAGCTTGCTGGTAACGTATTCCATTAGTTACTTTTCCAGGTCAATATTGTAGTGGAGACCAGACACAAAACTTGCGCTTCTAAAATGACATTGCCTCTTGCGGATGTATGAGGCAACCTTCTAAACTTGAAACACTTGTGATTATACCTCGAACATGAGGTTCAAATACCTTTCTGGAGAACTCAGAAAATTCTGCCTTGATGGCTTTCTGGCAAAAAAATTCGAAAATGGCGGCCTCAGCAGATCGCATGCGAGATGTTATGTAATTGACTGATTATACTAGAAACCATGATATTGCCGATTGAAGTTTCGAAATTAATGACCACTCTTAAGATAAATAGTTTTCTTTACTTTCATCTGGCTCAGTCTCAGTGAACCTTAATATGATCCACAAAACATTTATTATTTCTTTTCGTTATATGTTTTCTTTCGTTCAATCGGCACTTTGACTTAACAAATATTTTGAATGACTCAGCATGCCGTCTTAGCGATGTTACGACTAGAAAAAGCTTTTGACAAAACGGAAGAGATTACTTTCACTTTCTGCCTTCGGCTGCATGTTAAAACGACGTCAGTAAAAACGGCATTTTTCTGGTCGGATTCAAATTGTGCTAACTAGAGAAGACTGTCATGCCCTGTCATAACATGTAATATTGATTGGATCATTAATAAACATTCTTTTTGTTTTCCATTTATAGTAGCCTGTTTTCTCTGCTGCGCCATGTTTTTGCCAAAGTCAACAATTTTCTGAACGTGCGTGGCATCATACCAGAATTCCCGTGACGTTATTTGTTATTTGCGCATTCTCTTTCTTCTGTAGAGATGGCGTTTCGGAAAATAATAATGTAAATGGCTCACGTCACTGTGTGAAAATCTTGCCTCATGACATCTCAGAGACGTTTGAAATGGGTGCCAATTAGACTCAGCATACTCACTTCTGAATCTTAACCTTAGACCTGATCCTATTAAAGAAATGAGATTGCGCTACTTCAACCTATTCATAGCATCAAAAACCAATACAACTAAACATGTTCAGGTTGATATGGCTACCTTGGTCCAATCTGTAACTTCTGTCTCGATGGTGGTTTTCTGGACGATTTTTCCATTCGTCTGTCAGGATAGTATTGATTGGTTGTATTGAAATCTAGATGAACTAAACAAAGTATCGCCATATATGTTAAGGCATGGTTCACGCTCTTATTCAAATGTTGTATTTAAATTAAGATTATGTCAAGTTTATCATGTGTGAAAAGTACATTAACGCGCAATGTTCTCTTTTTTAAAATTATTTCACCTTCGTATGTGTTTAGCTGTACGCCCTTATGCCAAACCAAAACATAGTGGCGGTTAGAGCGATGGGGCAAACAAAGACTTACAACCGGCAGGTCTAAAAAATCTTTGCTACCGGAATGACGCCCAAACAAAGACGTACCCTGCAATTTCAAGGCATCTTTCTCGCTCTTTGATGTCATCACGTGACAGTCAAGTAGCTTTTCGAGTAGCTAATTTTGTTGACTACATCACGTCTCCGCCCACTAATCGCTGAAACTACATAAATACCACTCTTCCTAGTTGTATCGCATTCAAGCCTTTGAACAACGCAAGGAAGTTGTCTGCAAGTTAAGGATTCAAAGTGTGAGGAAGACCAGTCTCAAGAAATTTTAAACAAGATGAAATGCTCGCAAGATAAGACATCGCCATCTTCGCCAGGTCAATCATTGCTGAAATTTATGGACATGGCCTCAGATGCTGTAAAATGTGCGCTGAAAAAACCAACCAACTTCAAGCGCAATGTCAACCACCGACGATACTTGCAAAGGCAAGTTAAAACATTTGTGAAAAGCAGACGAAGCAAAAGCAACTGTTTGAGAAAGACACCCTCGTCAAATTTGAGAGACGATGTTCAGGATTTGGTTCGCGAAGCCATTAAGGAACTTAAATTTTCGCATTGTTACGCCAACGCCGATGAAGTTAAGAGCAGTGGAGAGACTCAACGTCTTCCTGTAACTTTTGAAGGTCAACTCGATTTTACGTGCGCCAAGAACATGAACACAACATATCGACTTACACATCTTCCAGAAAAAACGGCGGGAAACAATCGACATTTGTTCCCTGCAAATCAAGAAAAATCTCGACTGCACCCTTGTGCGCTTGCTGGTTCCCGTGCGGAAGACGATCTCTTCATGTCAGTGGAAGAGTTAACTAACAATATCGATATTAATGACCTCTATATTCCTGAGCTTCATGAACCGAGAAGTCCCACGGTTAACTGTGCGGATTATTTCGTGGAAAATGATTTGGAGATTCCAAGTCCTCTTTATGACTCGCCAGATTATGACAATTTCCAATTTCAATTCGACAGCCGTCTTCCCAACCAGAGAACACTAAAGTTCAACGAGTTTCTTTGAATTAATTAACTGACTTTATATGGAAACTGAACCGTTGCTTTGACAAAATATAAACAATATTGGCCGTGAAATTGACTGACTTTTATGGTTGTGTTGTATAATGTACAGTAAATTATTTAATGAATATATAAGAAACAGAAATGTAATTTAGTGGAAAAATAATACATTAATAAATTTAGGCAGCAAAGCTGTATCGGAGTTTAACTTATTATGTTAATTACATTTCTTGGTTATTGGACATGCAAATGAAGGTTGATTGGAAATTCATTTTCCTACTGTTTAATATTGCTTTCACAAAAGAAGAAGGTATTAAATTAGGAGTGATTATAACAGATCAGAATTGAAATTACCACACCGATGAAAAATCCAAACTTTCGGTAGTTCAAATGACTACCTAAGACTGGCTTTTGCCAGTCATATCTTTACACTATTTTAAACCAATAGTGTAGATTTCTGAGTTTATTTCGCACATGCTACGATGAAAATTATTGTGGATTCCGGCATGTACGCAGTTGCTCAACCTTAAATTCTAGCTTTAGTGGAACTCGCGGTGTAAATGTAGACGTCATTTACAAATTGATTTTTCGCGGCCTCGTTTTTATTTGTACTCTCTGATCTTTGCTGCCGTCTGAGGTTTCCTTATCAGATTTAGTCTGTGTGAAACATTGAGCTTAGAGCAGCACGTTTTTATTCTAATCATTTGCAACCAGTCTTGTTCAAATGATCTATGACGGAGAAGAATGACGGAATCTCTGGACTATTACGATTTTCAGACGATTTGATTGGTGACTGTTGCTGCAGTTGTGATCAATATCACTTCAACGTCAAGTACACTATTAAAGATAAACGACCCAATCACGTTCTGGATATCAGTCGACCGAAACGAATGATCAAACACCTTCAGGGACGATGACTCCAAACTTTAAATTCTTCATAAAAACGCAAATTAGTGCAGGATGCATTTATGTTCAGGCTCGGTTTCCCAAGTTGGATGCATTTAAAGATCTCCGGTGCGCTACACTTTGACTACTTTTTACCAAGTAAGCAGATATTTGGTGAGAGGCAATCGCACTTGTACTTAAATTGCTTTCAGCTTTGATTGATTCGTCGATGATAACCGTCTCATCTCTCCTCCCACTCGGATAACCAACTGCTGCTTTAACTCAAAGAAAAAAAAATCAGGCGTTTTTTTTTTCTAGTGTATTCTTGTAAAATAAGTATAACTGAAATCATCTAATTAAAAGTTAAAACACTCCACGTCTTTGACAAGTGTATCTCTTTTATTTAAGTAGCTTTACTATCTATTGAAGCTTTTAGATCTTAAGATGGGCTTTGTCCCTAGATTGTTTACTTCTTTTTACGCTTTGCTGCTTTATGTTTTCTTGAAAGTTTACTTTGGTATTTTGGCGTCCGTGGAACAATATCTTTATTTTTCTTGTATATGACGGACCATTAAAGATAAGTCGACCTTATTTCACAATGAGCTTTTTTCGTCCTTTCTGTTTTCTTAACATTCATTCTTTTATGTTTTCTTCAAGTCTGCTTTGGAATTTTAAGTCTCTAGAAAAATATACTCATATCCTTTGACATGAAGAAGCATCAAAGATAAATGAGTCTCTTTTACTGAAGTACCTTCATTTATCCACTCGACTCACAAATATTTCTGAGGGAGGGGTGGGTTATTTCTCTCAGTAGTAGACAACCTAAACAAACCAAAGGTTACCCATTAACGAGCTTCCTAGTAGGCTAAACGTTACCGCTGCCAAGTTTTTTTAAACCTTCGGTAAACAAGAAAAGTATTTATAACCATTACAGAACTAAATGCTCTCACACGGAAACTCTTTGAATTTTTTTGTTCTTTATGAAATCTATACTCCCATCTTTCTAAACGATTTGTCGCGGTTGCCAAATGTCCTTTATTCTGCTGATCCCAAGTTTTCAATAACAATTACATATTTCTGTTGATCTTACTGACTAATTTTTTTGGTGACCCATATCCACCGCATGAGGCCTGTCCAAATCGAGAGAGAAAACTTTCGTTCGACCAGACCCGCAATAACTTCTATTTTAAAGGCATTAATTGGCAGTTTGATTGGTCATGTTTTAAAAATATGAGCATAAATCAAACATGAATAAAAATATATATATACATCTAAGTACTGTAATTTGTCAGTTTTGTTCATTAACCGAATTTTGGCCTGTGGTGAATCCTTCATTCATCCCCAACCTCCGCGCACTGCGTATAATGGCGAAATTCTACTGCTTTGCTGGATCTTTGATTGTTAGTGTAATTATGGCTCCGCGCCGAGGTCTGCTGAACAATATAGAAAAATAAACTGTTGACGTAAAAGATGAAAGGTAAAAGAAAATTAAAGAAGCGAGTTTTCGTAATGAGCTCGCCATGGAACCATGTTGGTAAAAACGAACTCCTTCTCGCTTAATCGTATTTCTAGACAAAGACAAACTTTCAACTCGAACTTTCGGAAACAGAATCTTGAATGAGTAATGTTTACAAAGGTATCTTTAGCTTTTATGGCTTCGATTGATGCTTCCATTACCAAATACACCGAGTTTGAGGGGGGAAAAAATGATGTTCAAAGAGAAATGCCAGAAGTTCCACAATAATTGGTTTGACTCTTTTTACGTAATTTTGGATCATAAGCCAACCGCAAAATACATGACGAAACTGGTTTTCAGATAAAACTTTGAGATGCTTAAAAGCGTCGGTGACTGAAAGGACGAGGACGTTGTCGGTTTTTAACCTTCGAAAATATTTGTGCATATTTATGGAGCCCAAAACTTCCGACATAATGCTATTCTTCCATACGATTCTTTACCCCGGCGTATGCTATTATCTCTTGAGAGCACAATTCCTGTGCAATCTTAGCGCGCGACTACTGCAATTCGTATCGAAGACTTCTGTGGCTGGATCGCATACATTAGAAGGAATAATCGTATGGTCCGATAATTGTTCTCTTTTGAGTAACCTGAAGAATTCATGGCGCGATTAGCTTAATTTTCATGGCGCTTCAATTAGCACTCAAATTAGAACAGTAGTCATTGGACAGTGGACCAGGAATTCATTTAGTCCCGCATAACAGGATGTTGTCAGTATTTCAGAACTGAGATTTTAAATGGGCTTCATACGCTGCAGTTTCTTGCCTGTACACACTGCTTGAAAAATAACGTCGTTTGCCCAATATTAACGAACAGTTTAACTCATTTCATTACCCTTATGCGCATTGAGGTACTTTTGGTAATTGCTTTTACGATGCGGCCTGATCCATAAATAGCGTTTACTAAAACAAAGACCCATCCACAGCTCGAAAACAATGTCGCCTTTTCTTTTCATAACTTTCTATGGAAGAACATCTAGAATACGAGTGTAGAAATTTCTGTGTGTGAATTATCTGGAGGGTATTTTGAGGTGGATCAGCCAGTCGATTACTGTACAAGAAATTCGAGACATAATATAAAGGCCTGGGACTGAATTGAATTAGCTCAAGTTGTTTATTTTGCTTAATATTCGTTAACGTTTGATTCCTTGGTTGTCATGGTTATTTAGGGTACTTTCTATTCGTGTCGCTTTTTACTTATTTCATATGTAAACATACTTATGACGTATGCCAAATCCTTCCACGAAAACTTATGAGGTGCTTGCAAGAGTGATTCAATATCAAAGGGCACTTTTTAGGTGACGAAAATGGGATAACGTTGTTTGTACAGTTTTCAAAGCAGCACTTTGACTGACCAATCTTTTTGTTGATGATAAAGATCACAACTGCAAACATGTCTGCAGTCTAAAATCGATCATACATTAGTCATGTGACAATATTCGTCGTATAACTACCTACATATGTAAAATTACGTGAAGGCCATACATTTTTTCTTAATTGTAGGCCGAAACATCACGTGCTAGGTAAGCCGAGCGTACTAGAGTGAGCCGTATATTAATTGTAGGATTGCTATAATTAACAACTATAAAATTTGAATGTTAATAAAGTAAGGCCACATGAAAGAAAAGCACTAAACAAAATATCTGTTTGATTCGTCCCAAGTGGTCACTCCCCTACGCAATAATTTATTGCAGTTTTACTCTACATTTTGGAGTTTTAAAAACACTGGAGAACAAGATCTGTTACTATACCTTTGCTTAAAAAGAAACCCAACCGTACTCGACCCCTTTTTTCTATTTTTTGAAATTTCTAAAACCGTTTTGTCGCTTTAGGATGGTATATATCATAAAAATCAATCAAGCTGTCAATTTGCAACATACGTATATTCTTCCAGCCCAACCTAATGGATCACCATGGCGAAGAAAATGAAGATGTTTTTTTCCGGTTACTTAAAAAGACCAAAGTAGATTTGAATAATGGAAGTCTAAGCTGTAAAAATTAGTGAACAGAATGACTGTTATTCAAAAGACATAAAACCTTTTACGAATCTTTAAAGCCCTGCTTAGTCAATGCATCCCAGATAGACCTTTATAAAACACTACATTTGGGAGCTTGGAGTATATCAGTTGACCAGCGAACGTTCGTCAAGCTCATGATTTCGGAAAAACGATTTCTGAGCCCAAGATGGGAATCGAACCCGCAATATTTTGATGACCGGTGAGACTCTCTGCAGTTAGCATTGAGTTACCAAGACTCAAATGGTGCAAAGTTGTAGGTTCGTCATGTGTGCAACCTAAACGGAAGCCACGATATGACAATAATGATGGAAACATCGAAACCTGAACACAAATTTTGTTCATGTGGGAGCTTGGAGTTCATGAGACGACCAGCGAACATTTGTCAAGCTTGACGAACGTTCGCTGGTCGTCTGATACGCGCCAAACTCCCACTTGAACAACGTTTGTATTCAGCTTTCAATGAAAACATTACATGCTGGTAAAGGTCAGTCTAGCTTGTTAGCACAAGCAGATTACATTGAGCAGCGATATCTGCCCGATAAAATAATTTTGATGATTCCTTAATTCTGCGTCTTTCGAATAATACAGAAAAGAAACATCTAACCGTATACGTGTATAAGATATTTCTCTGTAAGTATATTTTTAAACTGTGTTGACGCAAATGCACAAAATGTATTTTGATCGTCATAGCTTGACGCACGGTCAAGTTTGTCTTTCTTATTTTGTAAACGTTCCTAGACTTTGAAAGTAGTTGCTGAATGTTCAGTGAATACGAAATACCATCCTAACATTTTAGACTCACAGTGTGACAACTCCAGTTTTATTTCGTATTTCCATTTACTTTCTCCCAACTTAGACTTTAAATTTCATAATTATAAAACCTTTTTCAAAAGGCGTGTGATCGTCCATGATAGTCGAAGCTCTCGCTCCCGTTTGACCACCAAGTATCATGCACTGTCACCGACTATCATCAGTTATCATCCGCTTTGAGAATGTTCAAACTGTTCATGATAGTCAAAAAATGTATTTCCTGTTTGACCACACGCTGATGATAGTTGATGATGGTTTGGGTGGGGGATCTGTAAGTTCTTAAACTATCATCATGTACCATGCGCCGTTTGATCAAGGTTGAAATAGTGATAACTTTTGGCATCAATGTCTTAGGTTGAGAAAGTCTGGATTATTCATTTTCCCACGCTGCTCATTTACTATACCAGAAGGAAGGTAGGAAGTATTTTGCTTCCACCTACGTGAACATGATGTCAAACCAAATTAATAAACGTTTGTGAATTTTTTTTTGACAGCTGACCTCTTAGCAGCTGTCAAAATGAATTTTTTGATCATGTTGTTATCGAATTCACTCCGGTCAGACAAAGAAGTCGAATAGTAATTAAATATGTAAATGGTCCGAAACTATATTTAACGTACCCAGACAAAATGACGCTGGGTCGCTGACTGTGCTTTTAAACTATAAACAGATTAAGCCAAAAATATCATTTGACATTCTCATTTATTTCGATATTCCATTTTCTTTATCCTGCTCGTAAGTGATTCTTCATAGAATTAAAGAAAACTGTTCTCTGCGTTTAACGTATAGTTTGGGTACGCTGTAAAACAAGTGCGCGCACACGAACTTCGGAAAGCCTCAAGGGATTGAATTAATCCAGTGTTCCTATATCATGCATCGCAAGCATTAGCGTACGAATAAACGTAAACATGACAGAAAAAACTAAGATAAAAAGTTTCTTTCATCTTGTATGCGAGCTTGTGTTAACTCGGTTCCTACGTGCGACATAGCTTGCTGATGTGTTTGTGTTTTAGTTTGAACTAGGCAGTTCAAGCAGTAATTAACTTCGATTGGTTACCAAATATTTGGAAATTCGTGAGGAATGCGTGTTAAAGCCGAAAAAGCTTCCCTGTTGTGGTTATATTAGGAATCTGCAGTAAATACTGGTTGATCACATCCTTAGTCGCAGTTAGTTTATAACGCTCACCTGGATTATTGATTTAGTTCTGGCTAAATTAGAGTTAATGAGGGTTTTCTAAAGTATTAAGGTTTGAGTTTGGATTAGGAACATGTTGGAACGGATCCCTCATTTGCATGTCCGATATTTTTCAATCTTCACCAGTGAAAGGCTTTCATGTGGATAGTTTCCAAAACAGTTTCCGCGGTAGTCTTACATATTCATACTTTTAAAGGTTTTGTTTTGCAAAGACCTGATATTTTCTGCTATTGGTAGTCATCGCATTTCAAAGTTAGAGTTTGCTGTGGAGTAGACGTTGCGCTGCAGTTGTAGTTAAAACTAGAAAACGTTTCAAAATTCACTTAGTTTTTAAAAAAATCAACCGGTTGTAAACCTTTCTCGTGCCAAAACTTGCCTGCCATGCATATGTAAATCTTCTCTTTTCCATTGGATTGTAGGTTTAATGGCCGGATGATAACGTCATTTGATCCACAAATTAGTAAAGATTAATATCCTTGAATAACCTTCCTTAGGTACACAATGTATGAAAGTCACACCAATGTCTGCATTGGTACGAGATGTTTCGAAAGTTATAATTTGAACTAATTTGTCTTTTATTCAACTAAGCCTTCAAAGAAAAATTCTAAAATATTCAAAACCCATTCGAACCCTTCGACTGTCAAGGTTACCTCAAACATCCAAAATAAAAAAAATACAAAACTGCGACTAATTACCTATCTTGATTTAAGTATTCCAAAGATTATACCCCAAAGAAAAGTATAATCTTTCTCATCGGGTTTTAACAGAAAAGTAAACAGTGATTTCTCCTTTGTCTACTCTTAGAGTTAAGGGGCGCAAAGAGGACGATTTCATCGTGGCTCCAAGACTGACGTATTTGTCCTGGAGCTTTTTTTTCATTTTTATTTGGTGTTTTGGAGATCGTAAATTGAACCGAATCTTTGGTTTCAGAAAAAAAACATGAAAGCGTTCAAAAACGGTTCGATATGTTAAAACGGTCAAGGTTACCTTAAAGTTCCCGGGGGAAAATACCTGAAAATTGAGCAAATATTAATGTTATCTCTGTTGGTCTTCTTCCAAAGGTCGTTGGACAACAGAAATGGTAGCCCTGCCTTCAGTTTTTTTTTGTCAAAAAATTAAACCTTGATCTAGACAACAATCCAATCTCTTTTAAGTCTATCTATAAAAGTCCCATTGACGCGGAACTAAAAGTTTTTAATCAGGGCTCTGAGCTGAACATTTTTATCTTTGACGAAGTGTTTTGTCTTCCAATTTGGCGCTTTAAAATTCATGAATTGAACTGAGATCGGGTTTCCTCAACCTAGCCTTTAAAAGATACTTCTAAAGCGTTCAAATTCCATTCCTGAGACTACCTGAGATTTTTTAAGGGAATAATACCCAAAATTTACCACGAATAGTGAAGCCTAGTACACACAAGCTAACTTTGTCTGACCGACATTGGCATATGACAAAGGTGGATGAAAATGTCATCTGACAAAGTTGCACGCATCTGACATTTTCAAAAGGCCTCCGAGAGGCGTCCTCGAACCAATGCGTATTGATTGGCTCGTTATTGGTGAGCATATTATATTCTAATTTTGTCAACTGTAGTAGAAGTACGTTCTAGTCGATTTGTGGGAACCAATTTGTTGACTGACTCTACGCACGACCCGTTCGTCGGATCTGCATAATCGTGCCAGATATACGAATTAAAAGTAACACCGTGTGTTCTAGGCATAATATCCCGCCTAATTTGCACCTTTCCAATATTATTGCACAAAGAAAATGGAAACCCTGCCGCTTGGGTTGTCAAAAAAGTTAACTGTGATCAAGATCTTCCAAATCTGACCTTGAGCTGAGTTGCGAGTTGGAGGATGGCGAAGCGGAAGTTTTTTCTAGTCGCTCAGGTGAAAGTTTTTGTCAGGGGGTGGTTTCGGATTTTCATTTTGCCAAGTTATTTTAACCTTCAGACGGTAAAAGCGTGGGCAGGAAATCAGAGACATGCATCTTTGCTTCACTTTAAAACTTAAAAACAGCGCCAGAAACCGAAAACTATGCCTTATAAACTATCTACTTCGGGGACCTTTTCAGTCGCAACAAGTCAGAGACAAACTTTGAACGAGACTAACCTTGGGCATTTATCATATTAAAGAGACTTTTTACTCCGGAAAGTGGGAAAAGAGGGGATTTAACCTCAAAAGGACCAGCCGCTACTACCTGTTGCCAAGATGGGACTTTGTTATCAAAGCAGTACGATTGACCATTGTGTACGTTTTTGTGTAAAATATCACAGTAGATCACCTTATCAATCACACGTATCAATCGATTTGAGTTATTCATATATTTTAGTTGCCAAACAGAAGGTCCGTTTTAGAAAAGGATGCTGGACGTCTTGACTGTTGTGCAGTTAAGATGGAGCTTTTTCGCTTGAATTATACATTTTTGTGGGTGTATTTGGCGTGCGAGTTCTGTACTCTTCTGATATGGGCCGATTTTTAACCAATCAGAAAACGTAACCAGACTTGGGCTGACTCCACAGGCTGACACGGACGGACGAACGGACAGATTGCCTGACTTACGGACTCGCTGACTGACTGACGGTGTAACCGGCCGATGGACTCGTGGACTGATTGACTTATTTAACCAATAGATTTCATTATTCCGTTGTTTATTCAGCAATAGATTCACAGATTACGTCGCAACGTTGTTTGAATAACAAAGTGGGCCACGAGACGATGACCGATGTTTTTTACACATTTTGTTGTCTTGTGTTTCTATAATTGTTCGGACAATGGGAGAATGAAATGTATTTGTTTTATGTAATAAACTATTCAGTAAAAGTTTCGAAGACAGTTGATAGAAAAAGCTTACGGGGAACTTTTTTACCAGAGGAAATTATAAGAATAGATATGCGACATGATCAAAGATCTATTTAACTGAAACCACATCATTGGCTCATGATATCACACAGAGAGTTCTGATTGGTTCACTACTCGTCTATCCTTTGATAGATCTTGGGCAACTACCAATGAAACGTACGTAGAATTAAACTTATTCTATAGATATTTATTTTATGCCATCTTACGTTTTGTTATGTTATCTGTTATCATATGTTATGCTTTGTTTTGTAATCCTTTCCCATCCAATATTATTTTACGTTTGTTTTTTTGTTATCTTATCTAATCTTTAATAATCAGAACATCCTGATTACACACAACTCGGATTACAGCTGCTTGCATAGACTCACGTCCTAACCAGAGAAAATATCAAGAACTTGTTGGCTCACGTCACATAAACAACTATTTATGCACTTGATGACGTAAGAATACCAAGACGTGATGACGCTAATTGTAATTCTAGAGATTTTACGATCTACGTCATCAACTTGAATGACGACGTCATTTAAAATTTTAGATACGTTGTTCAAAATATAGATTACTGTATTTAATACTTGTGGTTTGTTTAATGACCTCTAAAAGGTTGGTTTCAGTTCTCCTGAAACAACTGTAGTCTCGGGTTGAATTTTGTCGTAAGTAATAGCTTTCGTTCCATCCCGAGATGACGTCGTGGCGAAGTCGAGCAAATAATCTTCATGGCGTTGTATACAGAACGACGTAGATGTAGAGAATACTCTGAAGACTAAAAATTCGTTCTTTTTGGTTTGCATGTAGAATTGTTTTGTTTAAACGACGTCGTCGTTGAAGTTGATGTCGTAGATCTTAAGGTCCCTTCTAATTAGCTTAAAAACGCCAAAGCCGAAAAGAGACAACGATATGCAGTTGAGAGGTTAACCTTCATGGGAAATCACAGGATTTTGGCAATTTCAATTGTTGTTTTCGCACGAAGACTCAAATTCAAAAAGTGAAGACCTGTTCCGTTTAATTTGGTAGTAATACTCCAAGAATGTTTGGCTAGAGCAGATTTCTGAAACTGAGCTTTTGAACAACTGGTCGTTCTTTTCCTTCGAGCGAGTACGGATTCCCACTTGTTTCACCCTGTATGTATATGGACGAAACAGGTAACACTCAAAAATCACACATACAGCTTTTGCCACTCATTCACAGTGTAATCTGTTATGTATTGGTGCAACAGGAAGAAGTCTCTCAACCCGTCTTAAGAAGCACAACGAAATTCAATCTGGCTGAGAAATGTGCTGTAGCCAAACACGTTTGAGAATAAGTCCAATGAAAAATATAAGGGAGTCTTCACTTTTTGTTTATTAGTAGGGCATGCTTAACATTAGCGTTTTGATTTTTGATAATTGTAGAAATCGTTAAGCCAAGATCCCAGCTTGAGGGGGTTTTACTCCAATTACTTGCATTTGACTACCAAGTTTTAGAATGTTTGCTTAAAAAACAAACGTGCATACGTACGACCGCACATACATAATTTCTTAAATGCATGCAGACTTAGGTATATCACGTGATCTGTAAGTTATTTATATTCGCTTGAGATTGCTGTGATGCTCGCGATCCAGTCGTAAAAAGACCGTGTATATGTTGAGGTTCCTTTGCCAATAACACTATTGTTGCTTTCTTTGACATTTTCAAGCATCTTACCCTATACATTGACAAGTAGCCATTATTAAGAACCACCCGAAATGCTCGTTCCTTGATTTTTCCAGTTTCACTTCTTGTCTCAGGTAATTGTACGCATCATAAAACAGTTTTATTGTTCAATGTCTTTTTAATATACCCGCCATAGCTCGTAGCGATACTTCCATAAATATATAAAGTATATGAAAATATTAAATAAGTATGAATTTTTCTCTTCTGTTTTGTTGGCTCTTTGATGCCTTAATAGCCTTCATCGTAAAACGTATTATATACCTCATATACCATGATATATCAACCAAACGCGAAGCCAATAGTTGATATATCGCTTAAGAACCAAACTATGATTTGTATAAAGAACTTACACGGACCATTGCCGGAAATTCGGGTGCTCTACAGAATGTGTCTTCTGTCACACTGTTGATAAGTTAGAAACCGCACAGTGTGATTTAATTTTTTTTTGCGCTTTCGAAGATTTAATTGATTTGTGGATGTTATCCTGTAGGCATAAACGAAGTACATCGACTGCAAGTTCATAATGTAGTACGAACTACAAGTTAAATGCTGTACTTGATTTTGCTACCTCTGTATAAAATGGTAACCTTTCTGAGAGCTTCGCAATATTGTTAATTAGTCTTAGCATCTTGAATATATTCCTTTTCGTAAGACGAAAGACGAGCTTGCGTCTCTACGACTGCGGGGCAAATGATTGGTCTTCTCCTGTGGTCCACCGCCCGAACACTCTCTTAAAAGGCCCTCGTAGTTTGAGTTATCAGGGAAACGCAACATCTTCTTAAGGTTGGATTTGTGTTACATGGGATCCAAGGAGGAAAAAACTGCTTTAGTTAACACATTCTTCTATAAAAAGCGGCATTTTTTCGAGGCAAACCATATATCACGAGCATTAATATAACAATGACGTTCACGTATCGATAGTAGATACAAACCTCCAAAAGCCATTGATTAATTAGATCCGCTTTTCCTCGGGAATATTCCTAATCTGCCCGTAACCTTTCACGGATGTCTTTAGAATTACTTCGAAGATCGATTCTTTCCGCATTAACCTCACAAAAATAAACAAAGCTGAACCAGTGACTACGCAATGGTCATTTTCTCTGAAGGAAAACTCAGCGTTAGTCTTTTGAACTTTTATAATGTTGAAATTATTAAGTCACTATCCCAACTCGAGAGATTTTTAATCAAGTAGCATTTGGCGATAGATCAATAAGTTTAAGCTGGAACCCAGCAGGTTTAGATATTACCATGCCAGACAAGAGCTAACACAATCTCTTAGTATGTTACCATTAATGACTCTACTCTGCAGCTGGAACAAAGTCCGGAAAAGGAAGTAATCAGGACACCTTCCAGTAATTGTGTATCACTAGTCAATTCTTTAGTTAGCCAAATAATCGTTCATATGTTTATTGCTATATTGTGGTTATTGCTTACATTATCTGATTGCAGGTGGTATGTTTTAATACACAAAATTTTCCGATCAGACAAACCCGATGATTTTTGGTGATTCTTCAGCAATACTAATAAAGTACTGTAACAGTAATCAGCGTTTTGTTGTTGGAACAACAGTTAGAGCGACTGTCTTACTGGCCATGATTAACTTCTACGGAAAATCAATATCTCATCACGTGAAGCTGTTTTTAAGCCTTTGTAGCGGTTTTAATCTTTATACTGTAATACTGTATTGCAGTAGTGTTTTTGAAATCTATTTATTACCAGTTTGTGCAATAGCTGGTATTCTGGTTGGTTCGCTTTGTCTTCAGTTGTAAATGAAGCGCAATTGTTTGCATCTTGAACTTTTCAAAAATCTCTTTTATTTCTCACCATAATATTGCTACACCATTTGACATTAACGTGGGAACACGGAACTGTTGGTTTCATTCTCAAGACTACAACATGATATAGCAAATCGCATTAGAGTGCTTAATTTTCATCTTCACTTCACTACCTTTTGTAGGGATTTAAGTGGCCGAATTTCCTTTTTTTAATAAATCGTCTATCGGTCTGTTTAATTTTGTTCGTTGTCTAAAGTCCATTTCATGGAGATCTTGGATTCAGGGTTCAAGTGTTTGGAGCAGATCAACAAAAAAGCTTTATATCCTTGTTTTCATTCAGAAGAAAGCCTGCCATCTGGACATCTCTTTCCGTAAAACCCTGATTGTATTTCGCAAATGAATTGAATTCGTGACAAAATAAATTGCGGTCCACTATCACATTAATTATTTTTTAAGTATATCCAGCCTAAGAGGTTTCTTGATTCTTAAAATTCTTATGTATTGTTAATGAAAGTGCGTCAAATATTGTTGATAGGCAGCGATCTCTGTCGTCCTCAAACCGATCAGAACTAAATTTAGTCCATAATCTTTAAGAAACAATGTGAATTTCAATTGATGGTGCTTGAAGCTGTTGCAAACGGCTCTCTTTCCCACGGTATGTTCAATATCAGTGGCAACTATCTTTTAGATTTTTTTCCCTTGCAGTCTTGTCAAAATCCTGGTCGTCAACACTTCACATCAGATGGCGACATTCTCGAAGGGTGTCTGCTTGAAGGTTCCTGGTTCGAACCTTCGCTTGAAAGGCGAATTGCACCATTTTACTGGGTTTCTTCAGCAATTAGTCTTATAAAGGTTTTGCTTCATGAAATTTCTCACGAGCATCGTTTTGACTATTCGAGTAAAGTTTTCTTGGGCTTGGGATATTATTTTTGCAGTGAAAGAGAGAGCCTTGCATGGTGAGAGGTTTGTCGAGTTGCTTTTACCAAGCAGTGGCGTTGTAGGCAATTTTATATTGAGGGGGCGAGAAACTCTTTTAAACCATTTGCTGCACCACTCTCTCGCTCTTTAAGGCCGATTTACACGATGCGATTGTCGTATGCGACTGTTCATTCTAATGAATACGATTAACTGACGAAAGTCTTAAGGACACATTGCAACATTTGTGAACGAATTGTAAGTGGCGATTTTGCACTTGGAGGAGATTAGATACTCCAGGAAGGACAATCTTATCCGACAGTCGTATCGTGTAAATTGACTTTTAGGAAAGCTCTCATATTAATTTATGGGGCTCAGAAAAAACATTTTAAGGGATTTCCTAGCAGTAAATCTGCAGGAATCAAATAGTTTTTCTTTTGTATTTTGATTTGGTTTTATTAAACTGACTGATCGAACTTCCCAGTTGCCAGATTAGCCCGAGCATCTGGGGAAGGTTTAACTGGGCTGCACGGTAGAAGCTTACGATAAATCCTATAAATATTTTTCTGTAAAAATCGTAATTGCTTTTCTTAATAGGAGCTTGTGAACTGTAAGCATTCTGGATCGTTATTGTGAAGGCGCCAAAACGCCTCGTCACCTTCATTCTAATTAAGGGGGGTGACCACCCACACGCCCTCCCCACTTCCGATCCCATTGCTCGCCAGATTTCCGTCTCGCCTTTAAAGATAACGTTTTGGATTAAGTCGGACGATTCATTCGCGATATTGTACATGGATAGAACTGCAGGTCAACATTTTATGCCCGTTTTCATTCCTGAAAACAACTCCCGAACCCCCAAAATCGTTTTTCTGAGGATACGGACTTTACGAATGTTCTTATGTTGCCTACAATCACATCAAGCTCCGATACGCACATATTTGTGTTTAGTATTCAGGTCATTCCAATTATTACCATATCGTGACTTCCGCGTGGGCAGCACATATGACCAACTTGCACCTCAGCACACCATCTAAGTCTTAGTAGCTCAATGGTTAGAACGTCTCACCGGTCATAACAGGGTTTGCGGTTTTGTTTCCCGTCTGTGGCTCAGAAAACATTTTTTTCTGAGGACAGGAGCTTGACGAACGTCATCTGTAATAGCACTATAAGCTCCAACATGCACTCATTTGAGTTTAACATTAAAATGGACATTTTAGTGGGTGACGAGGCAAGTAGTGTGAAGGATGTTGCAAGTTTGACTGCTAAAAATGCATTTCAGCTGAAGTTCTTCGCTTAAAGTTGATGGTATACGAATTAATTAGCAACCTATGCTCGAAGAAAATCATTACGTGTAACATGCCTTTTGTGAACGATTTTTTTAAAAGAAAATTTCCTATGCCGAGAACGTGTTGCGTTAAAAAATAATCGTGGTTAATGGACGCATATAAGTGGCAACATTAAAGCATCCTGGTCATCCGTTGACCCGCAAAGGAACCTGGTCGTTTAAACTGTTGACGCCTAAGCCATGATTTTGTGGGAATGTACATGCTAGTGCCTGCATAGACCGATAGATTCTGCTACCCATCATCTGTAAGTCAAACCGTTGCTAAAAATAAAACTGTAGCCTGTGATTCCTAGCAAAATACGCGCCCGAGCTCCGACGGCAGTCAGAAGGTATGATGAAAGCGCTAATGAAGAGAAAATTTATACTTGTATTGGGCGAAATATTTATTTAAAAATCCATTCGTGCTCCATTCTGCCTGCATTATAACTTCTCTAAACACAAATACGGTTTTTTATAACTTCTTTTTTATGGTGTCCACTTCCATATAAAGCCAAATAATGCCTCATGAAACGTTGCTTTTTAAGTCCAATCTAATAGCGAAAATTGTGGTATGATTGGCATGCCTCTTCGCAAAAAGTGCTCTTGTTAATCGTTGTCATTTTATCTGACACAAAGGTGAATTTTCGTGAAGTTGGGACTTGGAAGTGGAGTGCCCCTTCTGGCCTGGGGATATTCCCCATGAAATTTAAAATTTCTCTTTGCGACCATTTTCAGCGTTTTGTTGTAAGTACTAGCATTTGAAACCTTCCCAGATAATTCTGATACATATGTCTCAACATTCGGAAATCACTGGTGTCTATACCTGGATTACACCTAAACTCAATCGTAAACAAGCTAAATCGTCTGTATGAGGTGGGTTAATGCAAGCGCAAGTACAAGATAAAAGAATTCTTTGTTTAGTTTTTCGTTCTACTCTTATCTATGTTCACATACTACAGCTATTGAGAAGATGTGAGAAAAAACACGTGAATTTTCACACTTTCACCTCGTCAACCCGAGAAGATTTAGCCAAACGTTTACGTTTAGGTTCACCATCTGGCGTCTTTATATCGGACGAATGTCAGATACTGTTCGTGGACATTGAAATGTAGAACTATCGACATGTTTTTTTGTCTGCTTTTCACTTGATAATTACATCGTTAAGCACGAGGCTATGATTTATTGTGACAGTTGCAAAGAGGCTAAGAATGCTCACAATGCTTACACCACTATTTCTGGACATTTACTTGTATCATTCTGGATTTGTCAGTTCCAGTTGGGCATTCACATGTCTCATGGACACATTTTCCTACCCGCTGTTGATTGGGCAATGGCACTGCTAAACGTGAACCAATGATTGCGTTACTGACCTAGATATGTATGAATATAAAAATCTTTTCCTATCCGCTATACTTGCTAACCACCGCGTTAAGCGTGCGGCTGTGATTAATTGTCATAAATGGGAAGTGGCCCATAAATGTTATCAGCGTCTACAATAATAATGTTCTTAGATATGAACTTTAAGTTTTTGAATACGTTTGCCTACCTGTTATTAATTAGAAAGTGACATTGTTAAGCACGTGTCAATGATTTATTTTGACAGAGGTAACAAGGCCCATAAATGTTAACAATGTTTATATTACTGGTTTTAGACATTCAAATTAATTATTATGGACATGCTTTCCAATTCGCCATTAATTTGGTAACGACAACGTTAAGCCTGAGCCAGTTTATTATTTCGATAAAAGCAAAGAAGCTTACAATATTTACAATGTTTACCAGACTGTTCCTGTATTTGACATTAATAATTAAGGACATGTTTTCCTCTCTGTTAATATCATGACAACAGTTAGCGCGAACCAGTAGTTTGTTTCGATAAATGCAAAGAGGTTTACACTAGTCCTAACGTTTATCATCATACTGTTCCAGCACATTTACTTTGATAATCAAGGATGTTTTTTTCTCTCCAATTTTTTTTTATGATGACCACATTAAGTTTGAACCTATGACTGATTTTGATAAATGCAAATAGGCTCTAATTTTGCACCATGTTTAATATATTGTTCCTCCACATTTACATTACCAATTATGGAAGTCTTTTTCTATCTACTTTGTAATAAAAAATTTAAACTCGAGCCAGTGCTTTATTTTGACAGTTGCAAAGAGACTCCATGCATATTTTTTTACATTGCTGAGCGCGAACCACACATTTATTTTGATAGACCAAGATGTTCACAATGCTTACATAATACTGTACTCGAATATTCACATGAATAACTATGGACATGTTTTCCTATCGGTTGTTATTTAGATAATGATAACTTTAAGCGCCGATCAGTAATGTATTTGTACTGAAACGAAGATGTTAGTTACTCTTTATTTAATCACGGAATCTTATCATCGTTGAGGTGCTCTTTCAAAGAGCCGTGAATTATTATAAAAATACAATAATAGAATAAAAAACAATGCTTTCAAGATTTTATACTAATTGTAATCCACACTAAAATTTACAATATTTACAATATAGTGATAATAATCAACAATAATATTCTTACAGATGATCAACAAACTGCGCAACACTTGAAGCGACGCGCTGATCATTCGATAGACTGTTCCACAGAATAGCCCCCTATAACAAATGCTGTGTTTCAGGGCTTCGGTTTTTGGTCTTGGAATAAGTGGACTCTCCCAAAATGACGTAAGCGGTAATGATGTACTTCACCAGTTTTGGTAAATAATTGAGTAATATAGTGTGGAGCTTGGCGGTTCATAGCTTTAAACATAATTGTAGCTAGCTGTTGTTGACATCTTTTGGTCAAATCTTTCCCACATCACAGTTTGAGTTTGTAATGATTCTATAGCCACCCTATTTTGGAGTTTTTGAACTTGTTTACAATGCTTGTAATAATAATGTTCTTGAAGACTCATCAATGATTACGGTTATTTTACCCTATCGACTGTTATTTCGATAATAATAGCTTGAAGCGCCTACCAGTAATTTATTTATACTGAAGCAATGATGCCCAGAATGTCCACAATTCTTACAATAATAATGTTCTTGGAGACACTCCTAGATGATTACGGTTATGTTAGGCTATTCACTGCTAATTCGACGATTACAGGGTAAAGCGCGAACCTGTGATTTAGTTGACCATCTTTAAAGAAGCCCAAACTATCACAAATGGTCAAACGGTGCATGAAAGCCGATGATGGTTGAAACTAGCATTGACTGTTATGGACTATCATTCACTTTGAAGTGTTCAAATTTTTCATGATAGTCGATGATAGTTTTTCCCGTTTGGCCACGCGCTGATGATGGTTGATGACAGTTTTGAGGGAAAGTGAGTTTTTAAACTATCATCAACTATCATGCGCCGTTTGACCAGACCTTAACATTGTTCCTACAATCACATGTATGGTTTGGAATTTCTTTCCTGTCCACTATTAATTTGAATGATAATGACTGCGTTAAGAGCGAGCCGCTGATGTATTTTGACCGTTGCAAAGAGACCCGGCATGTTCAAATGTTTACATAATTGCACATAGATATTCACATGTATAATAATGCACAGGTTTTCCTGTCTCATGATTGTTTTGTGAATTGATGAATAGTTATGAACATGTTTTTCTATACATTGTTGGTTCGATATTTCAGCGTTAAGCCCAATCAAGTGAATTTTTACAGTGTTTAAAGTATGTTCCTAAACAATCATAAGTATAATTATCTACATGTCTTCATATTCACTGTTAATTTAAAAATGACAGAGTTAAGCCAGAGCCAGTGATTTATACTGACAATTACAAAGAGGCCCAGTGTTAAAATTTATCGTGTATGCTCTCTGACGAAGTTTGAACTCTTTAAATATCAACTCTTAGCATTCCAGACACTAAAAGCAGCGTTTTCGAGCATATTGAGGAAACTTCGATGTTTTCGAATGATTGGGGCAACCGACCTGGAGTAACTTCCAATTTGGGAGACTAAAAAAGGGGGTGGATTGTTTACAACAATCCAACGGGGTGCCCCCCAGTTAACTGTATTTTAAGGTACCACGGTTTACAAGCTAGCCTGAAAAAAGCGCGGTGGTCCTCAGATCGGAAACCCCTGGTTTTAGTCTAGTTAACACATGAGCTCAAGTATGTAAGCAAACTTGACCGTGTGTATAAAGTGAGTTAATATAAGCGCAAATTCAAGACGAAAGAATCTTTGTTTCATCTCTTGTTGTGTCCTTATATTCACAAAGTACAGCTATAAAGAAGTTGCGTAACACGTTAACTTTCCAGCCTTCTTCTCTTTTCCTCACTAAGGTCAACCACGTTTTTCGTTTAGGATTTAGCTCCCGGCGTTAATTTCATTAATGGAAGTAAATTATGGACTTGTTTTTCTACCCGTTGTTAATTTGGTAATGACAGCATCAATTGCGAGCAAGTGGTTTGTTTTGACATTAGCGAAACGACCTAGCATTTTCACTTCTCCCAGGTAACTTTAAAGTCTTGGTGTCAATTTAGAGCATTCGATTATAAATATATCATTTGAACATATTGCAGGAGCATGACGGCAAAGTTTTTCAATGTCGGAAGCTACCCAACTCGGGTAGTATTCCTTTTGAGAGGCTAAAAAAGGCAGGGATGATTACGAAATGCATCATGATATATCAAGCCAACCCCACATGCCCTACCCAGAAAAAAATGCCAAGACTTTTGCCGGTAAGATACCTTTCGATAAAGCCTAATTCACGCGCGAGCGTCCGGAAAAGCAAACTAAATCATATGTATGAATTGACTTAATGAAAGGAAAGCACAAGTCGAAGACAAAGTAATCTTTCTTTTATCTTCCGTCTCGTTCTTATGTTTATATAAAATGAAAAAAACACTCAAATTTTGAAGCCTTCGTCTCTTTGCCGCATTAATTAAGGTTTAGCTGAAATTTTTGCTTTGGTTTTAGCCCCTGGTATACGAACTCGCCCGAAGGATGTAGACATTATCCTGGGACAGTCACATCTATAATTGCGAATACCTTTATTTTATCGGTTGAATTTGGTGAAAAAACAATTGAACGTGACCCAGTTGGTCAACTTTTGGCAGCTGTTAGCTGGGGATATATTTTGTCTGATGCCAAAACGTCCTTCACAATGTGAAATATTTCCCGGTTAACCGTCTAGATGTATAGTTCAAGACTTCTACTCTTTTTGAGATGAATTTAGTACCAACATCTTTTGCGCGATTTACTTCAACAGGTGTAAAGAGAGTGAACATATTTAAAGCTTTAAAGATAGCTCTGGAAATTTCTGTGTTTAATTATGGACTTGTTCTTCTACCTGTAGTGAATTTGGTATAACAGCATCAAAAACGAGCCTGCGATTTGTTTTTACAGCTGCCCAGAGGCCCAAAATGGTCACTAAAGTTAAATAAAGTTTCTGGACACTTTGTAAGAACAAGGTTTTCTTTGTGTCACCTAAGTGGACAGAGTAAAAACAGCCGCGTCGAACGTGATTCTATCGGTTGAGCCAATTTAGCAGTATCGAACGGCTCTTAACGTTCATGAAAGTTCATGAACTTGGCACAGCACCTTAATTGTGTGGGGCAAAAAGAAATGCATCAGAATAATGTCCCTGGAAAAATACATTGCGTGGGAAAGCGAATAACCAAGACTTTCACCTCTAAGAGTCATTGAAACCGTTATTGCTATTTTAAGACAATACCACAAACTCTAAAATCTAAACTTAGACATAATTAGATTGGAATCATCAAACTTTGAGTCTATAGCTGGTGACACACGTTTACGGAACCCAAAGTAAATCTTTTTACACCAGGATTGTGCAGTTGAGCACGTTATCGACATTTGACCACCAGACGCTTTGCATCGAGTCTGGGTCTATTGCAGTCCACATTTCTCATTGTTTGTATCACTGCTTTCAAAAAACAATTATATATAGATCTAAATATAATGATATTTATTAATTAATCTTTCAAAAACTTGGGCGGGGATTGACTGAAAGCCGTGTTTCTGTGTAACTCGATAGAAACTCTTAAAAGCTCACGCCACCACATACGTAATCCTCAACAGTTCTAGAGAATTAATGACAAAGGAGAAGTGCTATTTGTGCTATTTTTACCGGTTATTACTAAATTGAAATAGATAACATTTTTTTCATGTTCACACCGAATTATAAAAACCCTCGTTGAAGTTTAGTAGAACTCGAAATGACTGTGGAAACATTCGCTCTTCGGGCTCAAGTTCACCCCGCCGTTTCTTGTTCTCCCAATCCGCTTCCACTCGTATTTCTACAACTCACTGTAAATTCAGAAAATGCTTTCTATTTTCTAAATAAGAAAATATGTTGAAAAGACACCAGGATTACCCGTTGCACAGCATAAACCTTTTCCTGGCAGGACGTCTCCCCTTGACGAGTAAAATCGTTTGGCGTTGGCCATAGGAAAATAATACCGCGAAAGAGTTAATTGAGGCACAGTCGAACCTCGATTATCTAGACTCTTCTGGAGACACGAAATTAGTCCGGATAACCGAGAGTCTAGTTAATCGAGATTACGAATATTAATCATTTAGGGTGCATCCTTGTGGACCTATTCCGAATATTCTTACTCCGGAATACGGAAACAAAAATCCATGTGTTTTGACTAAATCTACAAATTTTTTGCTCTCGGCAATCTATGCCTCAAAACAGTGTAAAAGGAATACAATTCCATTCATTCTTTAACCGAAATAGGTCCCAAAAAGATAATTCCGTCTATTCCTGTTCCGGAACAGTCCCAAAAGAATGCGCCCGTAGTTATTCGCTGAAACTGGGACCATCAGATAAAGTCCGGATAATCGAGGTTCGACTGTAGTTATAACCTTTTACCGGCAGGATGTCTGCCCTTTATCCCGCCGGCCTGGGAAACAGGATTGCGAAGTGATGTATCAAGCGCTCCGATTGGCTAGGCTACGTGAATTTTTCACACCAAAGATGTTTTTGTAAGCATTTTTGGGTTAAAGTCAGATTCCAGTAAGTGAGATTGCAAGAGGCTGAGAAAAATTCCGAAATAAGACGAACTCAGACGTTTGCCCGAGCTCGCAAACGTGAAACTGAAACTTTCTATTGTGAAGTTCATGAAGATCGCGATTCCGGCGTTATTGCCGAAAAAAGCCTCCGCTTTGTTCTTTTGAATTCAAATGACATCAAACATATCTTTTATAAGTGGACATATTCGTCAGAATCTTTAATTTATTTGGTGAACAGACTTCTTTTATTTAATTCTCTTACTTCTCTTTCAGTTTATACTTGCTTTTCTAATGCGTTTCCTTCCGATTATTCAAATCTAAACTGGTATTCTTAAATGTTCGGAAAAACCACTTTCATCTTCGTTTCGCTGATCTTAAGCTATATAACAATGGTGGAAAAACATATTTTTAGTTTAAAAGATTTTAGACTAGTTATCAATAAATTAACGTTCAGCGTTAATAAAATGCTGGAGTGGTAACTGGTTTACAGGGAAAACTAGTTAACCTTTCGTCTCAGTGTGGAATTGAAGTTTCAATTAACGATGAAAAAGTGAAAAGAGTTTCATCAACAAAAAGCCTAGTTGCACTTATAGACCAAAATTTGTTGTGGATAGAACAAATTGACTGAACCAGAAAAAAGATTTTAAAAGTAGCAGTAATCTTAAGACTTGTAAAGCCGTTTGTATCCAGTGAGTCCTTAATTACCATGTCCAAATCATTTGTGATTTCTGCCCGCTGGTATGAGGCAATTGTAATAAAACACCGAGAAAAGCCGCAGAAGCTCGAGAATAAGAGTAGCTAGAATTATTTCTGGTGATATATCACCTGCGATGTGCATTAACACTAAGTATTAAATAAATTAGAACGGAAAACTCTCGAAGAACATAGAGAGCAACAAACAATACATTTATTTAATAAAGCATTAAGGCAGGAATGCCCTGAAGAAATTTCTAATGTGTGTAAATTGCATTGTAATAGAGGGCATGACTCGAGAAATTTATCAAATTCTGGTGCTGGCAAAACCTAGAACTAACACTATGAAGAACAGTTTCAATTATGCAATGACACAAATCTGGACACCTCGAAGCATTTGTATCAACAATAAATTATTTAAAATAAATTAGATTGACTTTGTTTATGTATTCTTAATATGCTTAGATTTTATCTGTATGCAGTCCATAGTATTTTAAACTTTCCATATTTTAGAAGTTTTAATTTATCATTAGATATCAAAGAATAGTACCTAAATTTTTAGAAGTAGTAATTAAGAACACACGCCCTTATGAAAAGCACCATTTTTATTTTGAACTTCTTAAACATTATACTATCTATAGTTTGTGGTACACGTATTATTTTACTGCTAAGCTTTCGACCTGTTGACTCAGGACTTCATCAGAGCAATTGCCAACGGCCCGTTGGCTGACGCCATAATTACGCAACACCTAATAAAAATCACGCAAGACAGCAACACTCCAATTAACTAATACTAAAGAAAACAGAGTAAAAGAATTAACCGAACAGAGCCGCCCATGTGCTGTTCAGTGGCTGTCCTTCTTGGCAAATAGTAGGATGTCTTGTTATTTCTATTGATTCTCTCATTCTGCGGCTGAAGTAATGACTGGCGGTAGCTAGAAGCGAAGAGTCTTCCCATTTTTAATGGGAAAAAAATGCAAAACATGCAAAACTTCAAAGGATTGATTCTTAAACATTGTTTGTTAAACCAGGCATGTGTCGGTAAGTTACCGTGTCCAAATATTATTAAATGAAAAAAATCAATAAATAAATAAATTTAAAAGTCAGACATAGGAAGTTATTTCATTGCATTTTAAGGAAGTTATTTTGTTGCGTTATTTCGATGTGATATTCTGCTGTGTAAAAGTGATTTCTTTCACATTGACCTTCCTGAAAGATGTCCGTAAGGGGGAGGGTTAATAGCATGAGTAAGTTAAAAATGACGATATCTGCTCCAACGCGAATCAGCGACTGCAATCAATGATTAAATATGCGTATTGGCCACTATAGAAAGCTGGAGAAGACTGGCCAAAGGGTAAACAGTGACAGCTTTGTTCCCACATGCAACCATCAACCATAGGTCCCGTTGGCAAGTACTCAACCCTTAATCTTTCCTGGGTTTCTGTGGTGGCTATCAGTTGTTGATGCATTGCTCATGTACCACTAGCAAGTGAAATTGTATTTTATTTCGTGTTTTTGTGAGAGTAAATGGCCTGGCATGAAGTATGTCCCACGCACAGGAAACACATTTGACACTTATAACATCCTAAATAACAATTGCATGTCAATGTTAACCCATTACCGTACGTTTAAGTTATAAGGACCATCGTAACTACCTGCGACGTCCCGGCGTCACTTCTCACGCTGTCATCGCCGTCACGATGCCGACACTTGTTTCCATTAATTTAATGTTGTGCCGAAGGCTGCCACCGTCCAGGTACTTGCGACTATGGAGTTCAATTTCTCTAGAGCTTTTAGCCCCGAGTTCGCGCACGCGCCCTTAACCTCTGTGACAGGGTTCTATTCCAGCTCCTTGTAGTTTCAGAGTTAAGTTACCTGGCTCAC
This sequence comes from Nanipora kamurai, assembly GCA_036872915.1. Classification (NCBI taxonomy): domain Eukaryota; kingdom Metazoa; phylum Cnidaria; class Anthozoa; order Scleralcyonacea; family Helioporidae; genus Nanipora; species Nanipora kamurai. The sequence continues at coordinate 2,232,987 of JBAHVQ010000456.1, read as the reverse complement.
ATCTGAAAACAGTGTATTCCAGTTTGACCCAATGAGTTACGGCACTTCTCTACCGAGTACCCTGCTTTCCTCCTGTTATAACACTGATAACACTCCTGTGATAAGACAGTTCAACCTCAGGTGAACAGCTTAGTTATAGCTGATAAGATTATTCAATACAAATTTTAAAAAAATGCATCGTGCTATACTTTGCAGTACAACCGTCACATGCGCTACAGCAAGCGAGGTACCGCTGAGACTGAAGCGGTGACTGCAGTTATATTTAAAATGGAATTGAGAGAAATTCCCCAACCTTGTCCCCAAGACCTTTCCATTTACTTATATGAGGAATTTTCCAGTCTCGAACTGGATTAATTTTCTGAAATCTTTCGGGTATAAAGGTGATGTAACGCCAAGCGATGCTGGACAAAAGCATCAGTTCATATAATATGCTATTTGCGAAATAATTTTGTCGAAATTGAGACGCGACAACATGTTGCTTTAAAATTCGTAGTGTCATTTGAAGTTGGGAGGACACTGGTAAAACGAAATATGGCTCGGCGCGGAATGCGTTGAAAGTAATCTTGTCAACTCGTCATTATAGTACGACAGCACACTTTCTGCGCCAATGAAATACGTAATCTCATACCAATTTTCAGAAAAAATCATGCCAAAGAAAACGAACATAGTAACGTTTCTAAGTTGCGATAATTATAAACGCTATTGTTACCATGGTAACAAAAGATCGCGCATTTCGACAAATACGTTATGTTTATCATACTACGTCTAAAGTTACACTCATATACCGAGCTGATTTTTTCAACGATACAAAAGACAATAAATTAAGACCGGACCAATTGCAATTTGTAAAACCCGAAATTGTGGGGAGCCACCTTAAGCATCTTGGCTTGTTGGACAGACCATAGTTAAACAAAGCTCAAAAATACATGATCGGAAAGTGGCGACAAGTCCCGTGACAACTTATACCTCTGGCCTGTGTGCACCGCGTGTCTCATTACGTCATTTGGGGTGCCGAGTGTTCAGAAATTGTTTTCATGATTTGATATAACCAAATTAAATCAGCGCAAGAAGATTGATTATTTGAAATAACCAAATCATGCTAAATTGGTTATTTGATACAACCAACTTGAATCATGGCAGAATAAGTGGTTATTTGAAATAATCAAATCATGTTAAACATGTTTTCTCGCGACCGTGTAATACCCTTTCTTCATGAATATTTGTGCAATTTTAGAAACCATAACCCTGGTTTCTTCTACGGAAATAACTTCCCTATGTCAGAGGTTACTGAAGGGCCAGTCGCACGATGAAAACTTTAATGCGCGGCAACAAACATGGGTGTCTCGTGGTGTGGGGCCCTGGGGCCCACGGAAGGGGGAAGCGCACATAACATGAGTCCAGAAATTGATGTTAGAATTTTAATTCTCAACCGACGGTTTTTCAAGGCAGATAATCAAGTTGGGTAAAAGAGATAGAGGTATGCCAGGTTAGTGTAATTAAAGCTTGGTTTTCATATAATTGTGTCAAGTGGACATTTCTGGCAAAAAATGTTCAAAATACTCTAAACTTATACATCTGAAAAGTGGCACGAGATCTACAACGGCGATATTGAACGGCCAGCCAGTGGAAGTACCCTGCGACACCACTTCTTCAAACTTTAAAAAGTAAACCAAAATAAGTTTGTTCACCTGGGTTTCCGCCAGGAATTTCTTCATTAGGGAGGAACATACCAACATGACTTGTTACTATGAGACGCTACAACGAGCGTGACTTGCCTCCTACGTATTTGTTTTGCGCAGTAAAAACTGTCATCTTGTAGATTACAATGAATGCTGAAAATATTGAAAAAGGGTATTAATCTCCCATCCTAATCTTAATTTAATCATAGGAGGATATCCCGCTGTTTAAAAATGCTGAGGAGGGGATTAATCCTCCCTATCCCCCCTTTGGCGAAAATCCTGCCAACACTATACAAACCCCTGAAGGGAAATGTGCGTGGAAGACAGCCGGTGGTAATTCCAATTTTAGACTACTTCTTTCCCCTTTCTTGTTGTTTTTAGACCTCATTCAGCCTTCGCTTAAATGACCGTTTTGGTTATCTGTTATTGAGCGTGTTATTTTACTTGCAGTAAATTATGTGCTCGATGGATCCACAGTAGCTGACCTTAGTCTCGCATTTCTACCCTTCATCAGGTCACTGTTTATATTTTTTCGAATCTTACCCAGCAGAATCTGCACAATTACTTATCTCTAAAAAGTCGAAATCGCATGCCACAACACGACATGACATGAAACAACACGACAAGGTACACGAAGACACAACATCAATAAATTAAAATGAAATAAGTAGGCGCTCTTACAAACATCGTGTTGCTGCGTGTTTTCGTTTGATATAATAAAGTAAAAACTAAAAATCAGATAAAGTCGCCCCAGCTCTTAAAATATTAAAGATTATAAAATAATGGGTAGTTTAATAGCATAGTTACTGTTCCTTCCTTTCAAAAATTAAGAGAGTTTCATGTCTGGCGATGAACTCTTCTCAAAACGCAGAACATGGTTGCAGCACTGTCACTACTTTTATTCCTTTGGTATCATTAAAGAGTTCAAGTTATCACCTTGATTGCGAATTTGAAATTTAGTTCACTTGCTCTCAACCAAGGGTCCACGTACCCAGAAGAGTTCGAGGAGTGAGCCAGGAGGTTCATGAAATAAAGTATAAGTGTATTTCTTTACTCTTCAACTATGATTGTACATCGTATCTGTTCATGATTATGCATCGACAGGATGTGGAATTTGAATCATTTCTAGTTACAAATATAATAGCCCAGCAAATAGGTTTAACCCTTTCCTGTCCGAGGACTTCCCCCTTGACGAGTAAAATCGTCTGGCGTTAGCCACAGTAAAATACTAAAGTCTCCATAGATCACTGAGGCCCTACACGGACAGGAAGGAGTTAAAAGAAGCCATAATGGAACCATATCTTTTATAAAAATCTTTTAATAACGAACGTTTCGTTGCATAACAAATAACATCATCAGAGTAATTATTAACACGGGTTGAGCGGCTTAAATAGCTGTTATAAAAATAGTAATGATTAGCGGCAAGACGAAGTAGCGGTAGGAGTGCGAGTTGTCATGTCGTGAAAAAGAAAACGTGGTCAGAATTTAATTCGAGGGGGGGGGAATTTTTTTTTTCCCTTTAACTCTTTTTTAACTTTTTTTTTTCTCCCCCATCGAATTAATTTCTGACCACGTGTACTTCTTCGCCACATGACAACTCGCACTTCTTTCGCTAATAAATTTGTCCTCGGTGATATTTATTTAGCTATTTACGCCGCTCAACCCGTGTAAATAATTACTCTGATGATGTTATTGGTTAAGCAACGAAACAGTCATTAAAAGATTTTTATAAAAGATATGGTTCCATTATGGCTTTTTTAAAAACTTATTTCCTAGACTGTTATATTTATAACTAGACTTCGTTTCCCACCGGGCTCTTCAACTGCAACGATTTTGGATAATTTCTAAACTAATCATATAATGAATTCAAAGTAATTTAATATCCTAAACTTAACTCTAACTTCTAAATATAAGCTAAACTAAAGCCAGAATTGGAGTTTACTAGGAGTGAATAGCTGGGGAAAGGTTGGAAATACAGTAACTGTTTGTTTTGAGCTTGTACTCGTCGCACTTGAACAACAGTGCTTTTTTTTTTTTTTTTTTGAACAACGATATTTTAAGTAGGAGGTCGCAGTCAGTTTCCTTTTCTGCCTTTTTTAATGCTGAAAGAATGATTAATATTTTTCCGGGTAGTCAAGATTTTCCCCAACAGACCTACAGTAGTTTTACCAACGTTTTACCAACTGCTATGACAAGATGTTTGGTGTGTTGCACACACGCACGCCCACTCCCCAGCGCGAAACGGCCGCTTTGAGCACTGGTAATGAAGCTCGCTTGAATTAACTCAATTGTGATCTTCTACTATTTTACTATGATTGAAGCCAGATTACTTTACTCTGGCCGTTGCCAGACGATTTTACTGCGGTTACCTTCAGACTATTTTACGGTGGCTAACGCCAGATTATTTTCCCTGGCTGACGTCAGATTATTTTACTTTGAATAACCTCAGACGATTTTACTGTGGCCATTACCTGACTATTTTTCCGTGGCTAACGTCAGACTATTTTACCGTGACTAATCTCAAATTATTTTGACTGGCTAACGCCAGATGATTTTACTGTGACCATTGCTAGGCTATTTTACCGTGGCTAACGTTAGATAATTTACTCCAACTAATGCAAAACGATTTTACTATGGTTGAAGCCAGACGATTTTACTGTTACCGACGCCAGACAATTTTACTCGTCAAAGCATAGTGGTCAAAGGACGAGCCAAGTGACCACAGGACAGGAAAGAGTTAAGCAGGATGACGACAGCTCCTGTTGTAGTAAATAAAAATTATGATTCCTGCTGTATTTGGTGTAACAGATTCCTGCTGGTGTATCACAATATCACATGTCACTTTTTAGTGTCAGCCAGGCAGCGATTTTCGTGGATTTAGAAGAATGCTCCATTCCGGATTAAGTTCGTCGCTCCATGGTCCAAATTTTGGTACGTACCCTAAAGAAGATGTCGTCTTTATTAAAAATCAGCCAACTTTACTTTGTTGACACAGTGATATTTCGTGATTGTATCATTATGTTTTATTTTCTTCAGTATTTATCTTATGACTAATTTTGTCCGAAAAAATAATCATTGTATAACGGTGAAAAAACGGGTAAAAAGTTACTCGATAGATCTTCTTTTGATACAACACTGTTTTTGAAATCACGTTCAGTTTTCTGTCAAGTCGATCGTCCCAGGTTCAGTCAAGGTCTGTCAATTTTCCTCTGTTAACGAAGCGATATTTTTCAACTTTGCTTTGTTGATTCAGCGGTATATTTTTGACACCATTTTGTTTACTTTCATCAGTTTTTCTTGCCGTATCCTATGATTTGTTTTGGCAGAGATTTCTTTCTCATTTGCCCAACTTTCCTCCCCCCCCCAGCACAATATCAAGGCCCACTTTTCCTGTACGATTGTTGTATACAATTCTTCATTGTGATGTATACGATTAACTCATTAAAGTCCCCAGGATGTATTGCGACAATACCGAACAAACTCGTGTGACGGGTCTGACAATGTCGTTGTGCTACGCTTGTTTACTTATCTAATGTGTCTGCTCCGGAACAGCATTAATTGCAATTGAACGTCAGCGCACACCAGAGCAGTTTAGTCGCAGTCACCTGATTGCATACGATTTCCGTTTCATCACTCGAAAGCCCGCACACGCAGGCGACAATTGTAATGATTGGAACGATCGCGGGACATACGTACAAAAAATGGCGGCAGTCAATTTACATGTCATTGCTGCTTTATTTATATAATTTTAGATAAACTGTATGCTGCTACAGGATGCCAATTCATGCGACAAAATGTATACATAGTCCGTGCATTTATATCAAGACCTGCAGTATTATATTTTTTATTTTTTTTTTCAATTTTATTATAACAAATATTAATAAATAGTACTATAAATTTGGCAAGCTGTTCGAGGTTGGGGTTAGTACAATTAACTTTTCTTCAAATATGACATTGACCGTCCATAATCTGCAATAGTAAGCTGTAAGCAGCTTATAAACCGCCTAATTTTTCAGAAAATATTATTAAAGAAAACGTGTCGACAAAAAAAACACACTGGGAATACCACAACTGAGTGCTACATATAGATAATCAAAGGTAGCAGTGAATATTTTGTATTAATTAAGGTTGAAAGATTCATGATGCAACAAAAACTGAAACACATGGACCAAAAATAGTGAACTGTAGTTTAATTTATCTAATTATCTATCGTTAATTGTGGTAATACATATAATATGATATCTATAATTAGTTTTTCATGCTCGCGCATTTCTTTCAGTAATTCATATTACTTCTGAATAAGCTCTTCATTTGAGTTTTGACTTCATATAGAAGGTTTTGATTGAATGTCACGTATAAAAAATATCCAAAGCACTGAAAAAATTGATATTTGATGTTAATTATAAATACAACCTTTGAGTTGGGAGAATCAATCCCTGATGCGATTATACACGTTTAACTCGGTTCAAATGCCACTTTAAAAATTGTCACCGAGTTCACATTTTAAGGTTAACACGAACGATTCCATGATACTTCGTCTTAAACGTTGTTTACCTTAGTTGTTGACAGTGTGTGAATATGACCTGAAAATGTCAGCACGGTTGAGTCTTAGATCGCCAGAGTACACGACCGGATTTGTGCACTTGAGACAACATTGTGTGCGCCAGGACAAAAAAGTGCTTGCGATAAGTCTATCGCGCAAATGGAGTCACAAAGTCCTTGACATATACTTGTCCATTGTGAGATTGTTTCTTCAATTTTCTCAGCTTAAAAAAGCTGTCGTTCAGGAGATAGCTTTATCTTTGTTATTCTGAAGAAAAATAGGGCTCCAGAAGGGGTTTCAATTAAATGGCAAAGTTCAAGTATTTTTCTACTTTGAATAAGATCTTTTTATTTACATTCAAGCTTGCAAAACACCTACACTCTCTACGCTCTGTAGATTGAGTTTGCTCGTATGTTGAATAAGATCTATTTTCTTCCTACCTTTCCCGCTCTTTCAGTGACTTGAATGTCACATGTGAGTCATGGGACTCGGCTAGAAACCCGAAATTCAATCCGAGGTTGGGTACAACGATGGCTCAATTTTGGGTTTTTGTCTCCTTGACACCTTGACCACTGTAAACATCGAAATCTCAAGATATTTTCGTTTCAAATTAGTTCCCCAGAATTGAAAGAGCAAGGAAATTACTGAGCTGCACTGTTTTCTGGTTCATCTGTGTCTCGTGACTGAAGTGTGACCGCAACATTTTGTTTCGACGTTGGTACACAAAAAGCTCAACTCTTACGATTAAATCCATTTCTCTACCTTTTCATATCTTGGGAACTCTTGGGAGTTGAGAATTATAGAACTTCAAGTTTGGGTATTTAAAATTTCTGGCTATTATCGGACTGATTCTGTCATACACCGGAGAACTTTAGCTTAAGTGGTAGTAATTTGACGTAGCTCGTTTTCCAGACTCGCGGCTTTATTTCTTTTTAGTCGTAGCTGTACATGAAACGTGATTCTAGAATGTCGCGTTCCTCTTTGGTCAAACATTTTTGGACATAAGACATCTGAATCTTCTTTAATCTGGTCTTCGGTAAAATTTAAGATTTTGGATATTTCATTGAGTTATCCACTTACTTTGTAAAGGTTTGGCTGCCAAGATTCCATACAATCGTCTTGGTCTTGTGAGCCAATCTTGACTTTATATGGACGGAAACACTTACGATTGACGCGCCTCATGTCAGTAAAATATGTTCCTTATTTTTTCCGGTCCGCATTAACCAGCAAGGGCTTGTTCCTTTTTGACATTGTTGCAACTAGTGTTAAGTTTCTTTAGATATTTTAGACATTATATCGATAAACACAGTTCTGCAGATCTGACAAACGTTCGATCTCAATCGTCTTTTACCAAGCCGTTGCCGGAGATACTAAATGGATAGGCAAATCACGACGCCAATCACAATAATGTCCACCGTACTATCTGCTTTAGGGTGCGTGGTAATCTTTATCATTCACAATTGCTGGAAGGAACTTCGCTCAAAATCGAGAACGATCCTCCTGTACATAACAGCCGCGGATTTTTTTACAGCCACTGGTTATTTCATTATCCTAGCAAGCAATGGTAAATCAAACGACACTGGCTGCATCGCACAAAGCTTCGTGACCACTACGGCAAGCATGGTTTCATTTTTTTGGACATGCTGTTTGGCGCTGTATTTATACGCACTCGCAGTATATTCCAGTGAAGAACTAGGTCTGAAGATTATTCGTGTCTTCCATTGCATAAGTTGGCCTATTCCTTTGGGGATTACATTGGCTGCGGCGGTGGCTGGCGTTCTTGGTCGTTCGTCTCACCGTGCAACTGTTGAGTGGTGCTGGATCATGATTTGCGACTTCAATATGAGCCAGCCAAGTGAAAACGAAATAACCCACACTACGTCCATTCTATGGATGTTGTTTACTGGGAAGCTATGGGAAATTATATCCTACATCTTGATCACGATCCTATACCTTCGAATATGGTATCACGTTAAAAAACAAATCAAAAGGGTAAGCATTCGTGTAGTAATGCCATTCGTATTCTCACAATTGTTATTAGTCTGAAATTTGGAGATTGCTCGAGATTACCCCAGTGTGTTAGCTCGTGCGATGCTGTGTTCTATTTTTTATATATGTTAAATTTTTTTACAAAGGGATATATTGGAACAATCTTGTACGGCTTAACGTCCGTGTTTTCGTTTATCCTGTCTAGTTGTTCCTCCCACCTCCCCACCTCCATGCCTTGAGGTATCCAGTCATGACACATTTGATTGCCTGTTACTTTCCGGAGATGGCATTCAATTCCATTCGCTTTGATCGCTTTTCGAGTATTCGATCGACCAACTTAGTTCTTCGTTTTTTGTATTCAAAGTGCTTTGGCGTTTCCTTTCACCTGATAATTCATTCTTGTGGAAAGCATTTGTTTAAAAAGATGGTATTTTATTTCCCATATAGATAATTTTAGGCACCATGATGGCATCTTTTAACTTTTCTCCATTCAACAGGGTGCTGGTGAAAACACGAATATGTGTTAGGAAAATAGAAATACTTCGAAAAGAGTTCTATTTGCTTCTGGAGCAAGAGTGATGTGAGCGTTTAACTTCCAAAAATTGATGAGCTCTTTTTAGTCCACTCAGTAGGCGATTCTTTGTGATATCTTTTCTGAAAACTCAGCTGGATAATTTAGCAATTATATAGCTAATAAAAAATACATCCAGAACCTAAGAGCTCTAGGCATGCGGGTTGACCGGTGTGAGGTAGATTCTGCGGAAGCTGCTCCGCTGAACTCACTGTTCCCCTTGAAGGGATAAGAGTGAAGGAGCAGAGATGGAGGCTCTTTTTGTTCACTTGTTTTATCATTTTTTATCAATGTTAGAACTAAAGTTACGCTTGTTCACTTCATTTGTTGTAAAGCCTGTTTTCCAAAGCGGAATTCCGAAGCGGGATTTTTCTTGTTTTCATGAGCTTTGCAGTGGAACTAATGTAAGAAGACGAAGAAAAATTCCATTAAGTGCGGAATATTCCACCTAGTGGAAAACCTGCTTTAAGCCTAATTTCCACTAGGCGGAATTTTCCGCTTGTCCTGCCTTTTTCATTTCTCTCATTAGCTCTCAGGTATTCTTAGGTTCCCAAGAACCAATAAGAAACAAGGAATAAGCAGTGCACGCGGAAAATTCCGCCTACTGGAAAACCCAGCTTAACGGATAAAATCCAGAGCAACATACGCGGGGTCCCACACGACCTGATCAGTCCCCTAAGAGTCAAAATGGGTTCTGATCGCCCGTGTTCCTCTTATTACATCACCTGAACACAATTACGAAAATAGTTTGCAATATTTTTTCTTTCTCGTGAAAACCAGTTTTAAATTTGGGGAATACAATTGCTCATATTAGCATCACAAACAAGATTTTGAAAAACATTCTGGTAGTTGTATTCAGCAGATGAATCAGGGGAATCAGCCGTTGTCGTTAAACTTAACTTAGCTACTAAAGGAGTACCACGTAATGACAATTAATACGCAAAGTTTTAAAAAGTCTCCCTTGTCAGATTTTTGTTTTTCAAAAGTAAAAACTAAACTAGATTTTTACTTAAAATATTGAGGCGTTTGATATTCGAGAGGAAACATAAAACATAAAGGAGCGTCCTTGTTTGAAAAAACGTCTTAAATTATTAAGATTTTCCTTTACAACTTTTCCATTGCTCACTTTGTTTTTGGGATATGTGTTTGTTTAATGTGACTAATAAATAAGACGCTACATTCGTCATATTTATCACGCAATAACTTATGGTAAAATTCGGGATATCGGCATTGAACTAAGATACTCGATGTTGATATTGATATTGAGCAAAGTCGCGTGAAACATGATATAAAATTACAGATATTTAAGAAGGTTATTTGAAACTGTGATTGTTGCATGTTTTGTCCCATGATATTAAACAAACAAAATTTCTAGCTGTTTGGTTGATAACATGATCTTAGAGACATACATGATTTCCCAGTAACTCGTTTACGCGAGGTGATTGCTACTAACCCGGAAAATCTTTTGGACAGTCGTATAAGGGCCAGTCAATTTAAAAAATTATTTTAGACAAGGAAGATTATGCCTAGCTTATTTCTTTCACGTCGTGTACACTTTAAATCACACGAGTCGTGAACATTTTGAGGAAAAGCTTTCCTTGCACAGAAAGTGGTGCTCATATTAGTTAACATAGCTCATAAAGTTAACATTCTGACTATCGGGCATGATCCCGCGGGAGACTACATTTCATGTGATCGTGTATAATTACCTAATCTTCCTTGAATCTCCGCAACGGCTCAGTAAGACGTGCACTGCAGTAGATTCGGTTCGATTCCCAGTCAAAGCCCCTACGCAATTTCTCAACCGGTTGGGTCTGAAAATGTATGATTCTGACACTTGAAAATTTACTTACACTTAATTAATATAGACAATATTTCAAGTGAACGAGTGTAAACGTATTATATTTCTTGTTATGTATCAGAACTCAGTCTAAAGCCTGGTCCGCCAATACAGCCTTTTAGTATATCTGATGTGGTAAGCTGGTTACAAATAGCAAGACCTCGTCCAGATGCAGTTTCTGGAAATGAATATTTTCCAGCTTTAGCCTATAGCATATCTATCTATCTATCTATCTATCTATCTATATATATATATATATATATATATATATATAAAATCCATCAACCGGAGAACAATCCTGTCACCCACTAACATATCGAGATAAAAGAAGAGTTAAGAGGATTTTTTTTTCAGTTACCTGACGATTGCCTTGTGTATGAAATTCCGAGACAACAGCACTGACAGAAATTATATTATCACAGGCTTCTATCTAGAACTTTTTCTTTTGGTAAGAAGTAAGGACTTTTTTCTTTTGGTAAAAGGGCTCGTGTGATTCCCCACCACAGGAAAAAGTTTTACGATTGATACTTTTGCGACATTTTTTTATAATGATCACGTTCAATCAACATGCGCCGAAATGCAGACATTTCTAGCCTGATATTTCTATTGGTATATGCTACCACGAAGCAGGCCTGAAACTGACCGGAATCAGCTTAGCGGTGTGTACATTTATTTAAATACACTTTAATTGTCAAATTTAAACTCACAACTTAATCAGCTGGCGTGATTGGCGGGGGAGATCTTCTATCTCAAACCCCTCTGACAGAATCCTGTATCAACATTATGTAGCGGTTACCTGAGAACATTTCCAGGTATCTGGGTTCGATTCAAGCTGAAAACCCTGAGCGGCTTTGTCGTAATCTTGGTTGGGTCTTATGACCCAATTACACAATGCTATTGTCACGTGAGTTTGTTCTCCCTGTCGTACACAATGTTGTCTCGAGGACACAATTCTGGGTAACGAGTCACTGATATAGCAGTACGTGCTAAAATACTCCAAGGCATTAAGCCCAGTCGAATCGTGCAGATGGGCCTTCTTAGACGGTATTTACTTCAAGCTCAGGCTTAAACTAAACGCTCAAATATTGTTGTCCAACATTGACTAAAATTTGTTAGTTAAATAGTTCTGGCTGGATGAAGTAAAAGTAAGCAGTTTTGTACGACGTGTATAAAACCAAAAGGGTTAGGGAACTACCGAAACTTTGGAGTAGGAAACCTGACGCTTTGAGCGAAGACCCTTGTCAGAGTGAAACTCCGCTTTTCATTTCGACGTACGGCCTTCCCTCGAAACGTCAATTTTACTACTCCAGAGTTTTGGCAGATTCCTAACCCTGTTGGTTTCATATTAGTTTGATTAAGGTTTACTTAAGTTCTACCATTCTTTCCAACAAACCATGAGGCCCAACCAATGCTGGAACATTACGAGTCAAATGGTCAGCCAGTGTGGTACAGGAATATCCAGGCGTTTTAGCCTCGGCTTTATTCACCCTCACAATTTTCCTTCAGCTTTACCACCTTCGGATAAGGATGAGTGTAAGAGCTGATATTGCAGGGATATGCCACATCTAAAGGAAGGGAATTGGAGGTGACTGAAAAACAGTGGTGAACGCAAATAAAGAGTTACTTAACAAATATCAGCGTGAGAATTGCAGAGGTTTAAATTTAGCAGTGAAACGGCTTTCTCGAATTAATAGATACAATTAGTAGATCAGATGACTGATGAATAATTTATGTCCAAGGATACATGAAAAGGAGGATGATGTTATCAGTAGAATGTGGTAACCTTATACGTGTAGAGCAGAGCTTCATCTCGACTACGTTTTCAGGAGTGAAGATTTTCCTACATTAGTTCAGACATATATAGTTTTACTTATAAAATGCATAACTTATTAAACTTTGGCACATTGCCCGCCCTTGTCAAGCAAGGTTCTCGTGATCTCCATGCTAACATTTAACGCATTATCGACGGTTTCTAATCAACGTCAGTTTCCATTTCAAACTTGCTTTTGACTTGGTAAAATGAAAACAAAGATAAACTGCCCAGTCGAAACTCCGAACTGGTCATGCCATTTCGTCTAGGAATAATCACGTCCCATTAGTTCACAAATTGCGTTAAGTGACTCAAGTTGCATGGTCAGTTGTTGACACTTCATAATTTTAAAGTTTCTGACTTTCTGCTTTCCTCACAGTATAAAACCCTACTGAGATTATCGTGTGAATATCATGAGACTTTTTCCCCCGCATACAATGTAGCGTAGCATTAAGAGGTTTTCAAATAACACCTCACGTGATCTCAAACCGAGTCGACGTACAGCCATTTAGTCAATTGATAAATTTATACAATCATTTAACCCCTGATATCTGCTCAGTACTGCTTTCTTTGTTTTAATCTCTTTGTTTTTTTATAACTTGCAAGTCGCCACTTTGGACTTAGCATGTCACTCATTCTATTGTGTTACCTTTTCAGCGTATGGTTGTGCGTCTGTGTGTGTGTGTATGAAATACTATAATTACCGAAGAACAATATAAGTATAGGTTATTTAGGGGGACTGAAACGATCTAAACAAACTGTCACCCAAGGTCAAGGTGTACAACCGAGTTACAGTATATCACGATACGGATGTGGCAAATATATCGAGTTATATTAAGAGACGGAGGGCTATCGTGATATTTATGTACTCTTTACAATTTTCGTGTCCGTTCTGTATCGGGATGAACAGATACGAGGCGAAGAGGAGTGACTTTATATCCCAATACTGAACGAAAATAAACATTGTAAATTACTTCTAAAACTTGCTCTAGGCCAGTTCGAGTTCTCCCAAACTTCTACTACTATTTCTATGACTTATAGGAACACGTGGAAAAATGTTTTCAATTTCTTTTATAAAATAACACAAACGAAATAATTGAAACTTGGAAACAAGGTTCGTTTATTAAAATCATCAAAAGATAAATTCTCCTTGCTTGCAAAACATACAGTGCAGACTCTAATAAATAGTCTAGCTTGTTGGTTTCTAAAACATCAACAGGACTTTCTCCTTGCCTTTGATATTTACTGCCACTAAGCTCGAAATCGGAAATTGGACATTTTATAGTTTTTAAAAGATTTTAATGTCCTTACGTTGGGCAATTGTTAAAAACGGTGGGCAATTGTTATTTCCAAACGGATATGGAAATATGGTTCTTGACCAGTTATAATCGTGGCAATCGATTTTCCGGGCGGAAAACGTAGTAGAAGAATAAAGATTAAAGCCCAGCTTAAAACTTTTAAGTGTAACGCCATAATAAATACATAATAAAAAACACAACTTCAAAACATTTAAGATAACGTTACTAAAGTAAATGTTTTGAAGTTGTGTTTTTTATTATGTATTTATTATGGCGTTACACTTAAAAGTTTTAAGCTGGGCTTTAATCTTTATTCTTCGGTTCTTGACCAATTCGCATGCAGCTTTTCAAACTGTTATTTTATAAATAAATGTATGGGTCAAAATGAATCCAGAGTAATATTAGCAATAATCGAAGTAATCAGTGATGGGTATTTACTGAGATGTCAAGCACTCCTAACTTGCAAAGTGCATCCACAAGTCCATTGAACACCCTAATGTGTGGTATATTTCTTTTACAACATAGCATGCAACAAGAAATGACGGCTAACAAGTTTTGCTATAAACGATAAAACAAACTCCGAACAAGAGTGTCATCTTGATAACTCAAGATATGAGCTAATATCAAGTGAGCAACAATGAAATTGTGATATTTCGTTATAGTCTGTCTGATGATGTCTTTGAAGTAAAGACGAAATATCACAATTTCGTTGTTGCTCACTTGATATTAGCTCATATCTTGAGTTATCAAGATGACACTCTTGTTCGGAGTTTGTTTTATCCTTTATTTCTTTAAGTTGTCGGCTGGTTCTGGATTAAGTTTTGCTATGTGGGTCAATTAAATGATTTTTCTCCCTACAAAACCCAAAACTTTGTGCACTTTCGATTCATTTATTTTAATTTCTTTGCGAACGTGATAAAATTGGGTAGGAGTAGGATTACATCAGAATCCTTGTTATGTTTAAATTGCAGCATAATGAACTTCTTGAAGGTTTTCTTTGAATAATTCATCTCTTGCAGATCGAAAATAATCATTCGTCTACAGTGATGCGCTTTCGTTTGGTTGAAAAACGTATGATTTTGATTCCGGTGCTGTTCATCTTGATACGCATTTGGGGAACCATTCGCTTCGTTATATATGCCATTAATGGTAGTACCACCAGTTTTCTATTTTATTTGCAGGTAAATAAAGATGATAACTACCAAGTATTTTATTTCCTCAGTTCGAATACCTTTACGGCAGCTGTGAAGCTAACAATTGTATTAAGGCAAGTTTGAAGCAGGTCTAAGTAAACAAATGAAAAAAGGTCCGCAAAATGTAGGAAATTTGCAAGTAGATTTGCAATTTGAAGCAAGGAAGTTTGACCCTTTTGCTAATAATGGAAATTTTTGACCGAGGATTTAGTATATATTTATGACAGGAGTGCAAATTCGTTTGGGAAAGTTCTCAGAACATTAGCAGCCTGTAATAAAATAAGTATTGTTGGACCCAGGAAAGGAACCCCGGGGTCCCCCTTTTCAGCAGTAAAAACTACCCTAGCTTTTCATATAGTTTGCTGCAAAACTGATTACGTTCTTCGCGTGCAATGATGTATAATATTTACGTAGAGTTAGAGTCCGGAAGACTTGGAATGGGCTGCAAACTGTGACATATATATTCCACCTCTGTGTTGAACGAGTGATTTTGAACCATAAACTTTAATAAAAATTTTAAAGTACAAGAAATACTTTGCAGGCTAGACAATATAAAGAATACTCCCCATGAGGAAACCTGTCCTCCAGCAAACGGAGAGTGCCATTTTCATAAGTTAGAAAGTTACTTTATAAAAGGAATATAAACTGGGATTCCATTATTATAAAATGACACTTGTGATTTTGAGAGACTTTCAAGCAGCTAGCTAACCCCAGGCTTGGTGAGAAGTCTAGCAACATCCCACATGATTATACCACGGTACATAAATATCGTAACCATATTATATTTATTTATTAATTTATTTATTATTTATGTTCAAATTAGTTTTGATATTTTTAATTCAAAACAAGCTTGCAATTTGCTTTCCGGTGGGTTTTTTTTTTGTCTTCGAGTATTGGTGTAGGATTTCATAACACATAAATAAGTCCATTTTGCTGATCGACAATAAATGTCCCCTTGTCAAAGCAGACGTATACTCAGTAGGATGATAGTGTAGTTCTACAAACAAAATAACCTTAATAAAATAAACTTAAAGCTTCAAAAAAACACAACCTGGAAAATATTGTACCCATACGTTCCGACTAACACCATGTTTTGCTCTCATTAGGCGTTTGGAGACGGCAGTCAAGGATTTGTAAACGCTGTGTTGTTTTGCCTTATGACACAACGAGTCAAGCTGTACTTTCGAAAGCTTTTTTATGGCCGTTGGCATAAGGAAGAAGCTGCAAAGCTGCTTGTTCAATCAGGGCCAAAACCACCTAATTGTGGACAAAACCACCTAATTGTGTGAACAGCCTGTGGCACAGGTTGTTCACAGCGAATATTTCAAAGGCGAATTATTTATGTTGAAAATGTATATTTAACTGCTCCTCCTACTAAACGTTGAAACCGTCCCACAATTCGCGTGTAGAACTGTAAAAATTATTGGTTGTTAGTAGGATCAGCAGACGTATTGATCAAATACCTGGGTATATGAAGTATCGTCTCAGGTCTTTATAATTGTAGGCTTTGTGAAATTGTGACAATCGAATGTAAAGTTTAAGGTAACAATTGTCATTTAAATCAATGAACAAATTAGTATTAAACAATCTGTGTAATACTTCATTAAAGCATGTACTGCTTTAAATTTGAATGAAAGGAATATCACCGACATAACACCAATAATTTAACTTTTGAAACACATGCTGGTCGGTTCCAAAACTCGGTTTGATCAATATTCTCGTGGCTACAGGATTGCAATCATAGCTTGCATCGAGCCTACATTATTTCAAAACTCGACCCATGCCAGGTTTTTTTTTTTCATTATTTTTGATCGGCTGGGTACTAGAACGAGGAACAAAGCGGCACATTACAACTAATTGTTATTTTGCTTTTAATATTTTTCGGAAATATGGTTGGAAATAGTTTTATACAGCTAATTGTCACGCTCTATTCTATATAACACGAAAAATGGTGTTTTCAAACATTTGGGTACCTTGCACTCCACTCAGTCCAACAGTTACCTCCTGTTCATGTCCATTTCACATTTGTAAGCATTTTCGTGATTTCAAAACCTTCTGTCTGCTTTCTATACGTCTTTGCTTTACCACTTTCTGATATTAAATTTCTGTGCATTCAACAATGTAGTTATTTGGTCTATTTTTATTTCAGAATCATCCTCAGGGTAATACGAAACGATAAATTCACATTTTAAATGTGAATTTATTGCTTGGCCTAACTTCCTCAACTTTTTTTATATCAGTATCTGCAGATCTTAAATTTCTTTGTACATTCAACAACATGGTCTGTGGCTTGGCCTTTTCTCAACTTTGGGCTTTGGCGATTTCTCAACGGTGCAAAGTAAAAACGGATCACTTGTCGGTGTCCTGTGAACACAAACACCAATATTGTCTGAAATATTTCAGGAGATTTGCTAGCTTACAGAATAGATGATGCATTTTAAAATGTTCCTTGAGAACATTTTCAAAATGCATCTAACAAATTTCTTCAAATATTTAAGACCACACAATCGTCTGTGGCAAGTACCCGCACTTAGCTACACTATTTTCCAGTAGAACGACCGAAGCGTTACGTTCAGAAGATTACGGGTTTGATTCCTGTCTAGGGCTATTAGTTATCCAGAGTAAATTGGCGCAAACAACATCTTCCAAATGTAACATTTTCCTCTATTCACGATAAAGAACTAAACATAGATCCGTTCACTTGTTTTGATTTTGGTCGGTGGAAACATATTTAAGCACGCGCAAGTTACAACTCACAAACTGCGCAGACGTCGCTAATAAATCTATAATTCCGTCAATTGAGAGAGACTTAGTTGATGAATATGTTATGGTAAAGTTGCTTTTTTGCATATCTACAGACACTTCGGCTGTTGTTTCTAGCTATCTCATTGCTACACTTTCGAAAGGTTATAGGGCTGAACATCTTCTGTGTTTGAACTTCCAGTTGCTTTCTTCAACCAGGTTGCTTTCGTCACTTAGTTTCCTTTCCAGTCTTTTAACTATCAACGCTTTCATCAAAACGACAACAACATTGAAGGTGATCAAAACAGTAGTCATTTGTTGGCTTGTTTAATGAGGTTCTCATGCTTTATCGTTCAATTTTATATTAATGCCTGAATATTTTTGTTTGTGCTTTGTTTTTGTTTTGTTCTCTCAATTGTTATTTCGTCCTTTGAGGCTATGTATCCTGTGTACCAGATACTGGGCATTAAAGAGCTGAGCGACTAAATTCTCATATGAAATATAAAACAACCAATGAAAACACTTTGCGAATTTTCATTCTTTTTGCCTTTTTGACCAAAATCGAACTTATTTATCAGTCCGTAGTAAATTTGGAAGTAACACTAACAGCGTTGAAAACGAGCCAAGATATATCATTTGACGGTTGCCAAAAAAGAAGTTCATCAAAGGAACAATACTGAAAGTGATCCAACAATTTATTTATTTCGACTGTTGCCAACAGGCCCGATAGCTTCCACAAAGCGTAGTTATTTGGAATTATATCACATTGACGTAAATTGAAGCAAAATGTTTTATAGCATTCTTCCTGATATAATGGATGCTGTGTGAAAGTGAAGGGTCACCTCAATCATGGCCGTTGCATAAAATATCGGTGGGGCTCACGTACTTTCGTTCGATTGAATTTTTATAAAATACTATTAAACAAATAAAGATAAGCAAGATGTATAATATCCTAACTAAAACTAAAAGAACATTCGCTCCTGCACTTCCCTCACGGTTCAATTGTCTCATCTCAACGACTAATAAATAAATAACTTAAAGATAATTCTTGGATGAGCCTTTCTGGGTATCAAGAAGTATCAAAGTCAAACTGACTTTGTATTAAGGGGACCAGAACGGTCGAGTCCAACAAATACACGAAAGACACAGAGATATTTGAGTTACTTAATTGCAATTATGCGAACTGTTTAACTCTATGTCCACCATCACTCTCTTTGTATGCTCATTTTCACTGCTTCT
>JBAHVQ010000456.1:2198330-2213983 GCA_036872915.1 Nanipora kamurai | reverse complement strand
ACTTAATTGCAATTATGCGAACTGTTTAACTCTATGTCCACCATCACTCTCTTTGTATGCTCATTTTCACTGCTTCTTCCTGTTGTTTAAATCTACTTAGTGGTTTTTAAGTATCCGGAAAAAACAACTTTATTGTCTTTGTCATGGAGGGCTATTAGGTTGGAGTAGAAATATACGTCAACTGCAAATTGACTGCGATCCAATATCACATTTAACTTTCACAGACCAACGGGACAATGTTGCCAGCTTAAGTATTCATGTTACGTTGCGTAGAATCAATATCTGCTTAACTAAATCAGTAAGTGATCAATCTTACCGGGTTGCTTTAAAGTTGCTCGCATCATAACCTGAGATAAGGATTCTGATTATCCAGAATGATTAAAAGTTTGTAAATTTCCGGAAAAAACAACTTCGTTTTCTTTGTCATTGAAGGGAAAATAGATGCCAATCTAAAATATACACATACACATCAATTGTAAATCAACCATTCCTTGATTTGTCCTCTTCATAAACTAGTTGCATCCATTGAACAACTCCGTTTCTTTGCTTGTCCTTGTTCTTATAAAAAACGCAGCCGCTTAAAGATTACAATTTAATCCGGCTGCCGTTAACATGCAGATTTTAACATTACAAAAAGTGGAAGAACACTGTCTTAAATCTTGACATGTCGTGTCTCGAAAGCTCTTGGCGAAAATTGAACTGCATTCAGCCTCTATTTTCGTAAGCGTTTTAGCATCTTTTTCATGTTGTTATGTGTCGTGTGAACACATCTGTCATCGGAACGTTTACCGTTCATAAATAGTTTAGTAAGTCTAATTTACCTTCCCGAACTTGCAAAGTAAATTCCTGCAAATTATTGCCCCTTCCTGTTTTTCACTTATCAGTTTTAATCTGTAAAGATCGAGTAGCCACTGATGTTTATTGGTACAGTCCGTAAATGATCTGAAGACCCCTTTTAAGAACAAGTTCATCTCGCCTTTGTTCATGCAAACGTCGCAATTGGAGTTGTCAAATACGTTGACAAACTCGTCGAAAATAGAACTACATTCTCTATTTTCGCGAACTGTTTCAACAACTTCTTTTACTTTGTCATCTAGGTCTCTTTTAACATACTAGCCGCGGGGAACCATAGCACCCAGCCCTCGCGGCGTCCGCCAGACAACATTTTTTTGCCCAAGTATAGACGTCCCCTTACGCAATGACCCAATAAAAAGTAGTAAAATTATGACGAATAATGTCAAGAAAGCATATAAAGAATTCTCCCCACTCATGGAACGTCATTGTTTTTATTACCAACAAAAACCTGTTCCAACCTCGTTTTAATAATAAGGAGCTTTAGCTTTGGCTACGAGTACGAGATTCGTCATTTACGTGCAATTTACTTTCACCATCACTTGCTGACGCAAGACAGTCTTAGCCGTCGTCCTGTTGACTACGAGTTTCGAGTAATAATAATAACATTCAAATGGAGTAATCAGAATTACAAAATTGACGTAATTTTCATTTAGGGTCTATAATAAAAGATTATCAATACAAGAATAGATTTGATATACTATTTTACATGCATGTGTCTGATATAGTCTAATATAATGTATGTGCTATATAAGATCTATCATTTATATATGATTATCCAACTCATTGATAATTCATAAAGGAAAAACATGCAAAAATGAATGTTTAATCAAAACTGTAAATTCGGATACAGGATCGTCCTAATTTACATGCACCTGTTCCTTCGATTTTCTTGCATGCTCGTATCCCTAAAATAGTTCATAAACGTACACCTTCAGATGAATTTGTTGGATAAGTACTATACAGCATTTGCATCCGAACTGTGTGGATTTACTACGGTTCGCCTTGATGCCCATACAGTTCGCCTTGATGCCCATACAGTTCGGCCATTCACACTTCTCGTTCACACCATATATTACTTAAATTAACAGTTTATTGAAAGTAAAATCTCCTAGTCTCCAAATAAAACGAAATAACGGAACGTTATCAACATTTTCCCCGATCTTTTTTCGAAATTTGGAAGCAAGAAATATTAGCTGCGAGGCTGGCTTTAATTATATTAATACGAAAGGAGAGTTTACTAAAGAAAGCGGAAAATAAACGTATATTTGTAGTTGTCGTCTTTGTTATTAAAGAAACGTTAGAAATGGATGTCAACGACTGTGACTACGAGTTCACAGCAATTTGAATTCGTAGTCGTACTCGTAGATGGTGTGAAAGCTAAAGCTCCCTATTATCTCTAGATATTGTATGATTTCTTAGTACCAAGTTCGCAATGATTTCCACACATTGCTTCCATCAGTGTCAATGGTTACCCAGTCCCTGGTACCCTGACGCAATGCATCATACTTGAGAAGGAGTGTTTGATCTGATTCCCAAACACCAAGAATAAGTTGAAAAACGAGGAGCTAGCCAAGTTTTTTAACCAACTTCGAGATGTTTGGAAACCAAATCAAAGTTCACTTTCGAGTGCATGATATGGCCTCTCAAAAGAATCCGTATTTATGAGGAAAAACGGGTTCAAAGTTGTTGAAATTTTACGCTAATTAAGATCACATTTCCAAACTAAGTTTCGGTTCTGATTTCCTTTGTGTTTTTCTCATGAATTATTCAAATAAGTTTAAGAAGAACAGTTTACAATTTCCAGAATATCGTGTATACAAAAGGTTCAAGGGTCCGGTTCATTTCTCCCCCCTCGGCCCTCGCGTGAAGTAGGTCCCTGATATAATGCCCCCTTTTTACGATTTCCTAAAACAAGTTCTGTTCTCATGTGTTGCGTGAACACACATTTGTCGTGTGAACGTTTACTGTTCGCGTGATTTTTATCGGAAATGCGCAAAATGGCCGCAGAGGAACCCCGATAGACATTTCAGATAATGCAATAAAAGCGTTTATGGGATGTATGGCTGAGTACAGGGACAAGAAAGTCTCTTCGGTCCTTAGTTCTTAGATAATAGTATTACATGCTCCAAAGAGGGCGTTCTCGATTTGTACGAATTTGTCAACTTCGGCATGTCTTTTTATCTATGATGGTCAAGTTTTCTCTGTAGGGAAATTCAAAGTAACTGACCGATAACTACGATCCCCTTTACTTGCTACTACAACAAGGTGAACAAATGAGACGTGTTGCTCTGAAGCTAAGCAATGATTTTACGCCGGTTTGAGGAGGTTTGATATCTGGAAACACTAGACTGCTTGCATCCCGAAGTTTCGTCATGCAAAAGTTTGCATTTCGCGAAAATTCAGGCTGAAAGCAGGCTTGCAAATGCCTGTTTGTCTACTTTTTCAGTAGAATTGTCAAATCGTGTTTGCAAACCGTGTTAATGCGCCTTTTCTTTTCATGACATACGGTGCTGAAAGGAGATACCATCTCTTTTTTAAGCAATGAGCTTATATTTGAATTGTTTTGAGACGGTATAACGCGTTTGTCAACTTTTTCGAATTGCCAGCTCGCGTTTTAAATTAAAGTTTTTGTTTGTCATGTGAAAGTGTCATGCGACGCAATGTGAATGACATAATAGTTGTGGGAATAACACGCGAGCTGACTGTCATGGGATCCGGTGTCCCATGACTCCGTCGTGGTAGCAGCTTGCCAGCAGTGTGTGGAATGTGATTGTCGCCTTTCTGCTTTTCAGTAGGCGTTACTGCTCGACGGAAAAGTTAAGGGCCTGAAAGGATCTTAGTTCAAATTAGGTAAACCTTTCATGAAAACTGTAGTTATAGGTGTATTTTAATTTTTGTCTTGGGAAATCTTTGGAATTTTAGTAGGGGTATCAAGGAGTTTGCAAATTTCTGACTGGTAAAACTGCCCATTAAGCTCCAGAAACTACGAGCAGAGCCGCATGCTACTATACAAAGAGAAAACGAAGTCAAGCAATGCGGAGATTGGAACTGCAACAAAGATCAAGGATTAACTTGGATTTAGAGAATTGCATAGAATTGTGCCCCGGAATTGCGTGCTGAATGAGTTTTATTTCATTGTGATTTTGCTAATTTGCAATCATGCCAAGTACTATATGTCTGAAAATAGTATATCAGACAGATTTTTGACGATACATTTTCAGAGGTTATCCGACTATATTTTATGCGACAGAACTTCGACGTCTGATTCGACAGCATCGAATTAAATCCGACGCATTTCCGTCGAATAAAATTGACCACATTAAAAGCGATGAATTAAATGCGACGGAACTTCGACGTCCGAACTAGGCCTTCGAAACTCATGTCGCTAATCAACTCTAAATTTCAATGTCCGTTTTCACCCATCGGAGGCAATATTTCTCCAGACGAAATAACTTAAGAATTTCAAAAGTGCTGTTACTCGCGCCGGTATGAAGACTGTAAAAGAATTATTTGTTCAGACGAACTATCTACTTCACGGTTCAATAGACAAATTTTGCTCAGTGATTCGTATAGCTGATCCCCTCGATTGCCGAACTGACAGTCAGTGTCATTTGAAGATCCACGTACCATTCATGTCCCACGAATTGGAAAATCAGCGTTAGGTTGCAGGATTGATTCCCGCCTAGGGCTCAGAAATCGTTTTTCTGAGATCATGAGCATTACGAACGTTTGTTCGTCGTCCGAATCCATGACAATCTTGGAGATTTTCCAACTTTCAAACTAGTACTTCTTCTAGTACAGTTATTGTCAGACGATGCGCGGCGACAGCTTTCATAAATTTGCTCATTATTGGCATTTTCGCAGTTTATCTCGGGTTCCTCAAGGTGAAGAATGGCACAGTCGGGTGTATCGATTATTTATCATCTTCCGGTGTGCGTCGTTAAACACGAAACGAACAAAGAAACTGACCAATTTCAACTATCACTTACGTGCGAGTAACCAACGATAACAAAAACAAGTCAAACAGATGAAAACAGACTTTATTTCCAAACATACAATATTTGAAGAACGTAGTGCCTCTAGCACGATTTTTGTCTCGTGAAAATGTCAAGAGCGTCTAGATATCCTAGTGAGCTATTGGTCAACGATAGTGAACATTGACATCCATAAGGTTACTTTGAGGCTTGTCATGCAAACTAAACTAAATTAAACGGGAAGTAAACAATTATCACAAACACTAAAGACTACAATCACAACATATTACATCACAATGAGATGTAGAAAATCTGAACGTTTGGACAGACGGCCCTTCACCTGAGTACCACTACTTCACGTTTCACTCTCAGGTGAAGGACCGTCTGTCCAAACGTTCAGATTTAGTCTACTTATATAATAATCTCATCAGTTTTTCGAACTTCAGGTTTTTATTTACACCTATTTTAAGTCAGTTTCTGCTTTTCTGGTTCGTTGGTTCAAGGGCTAATCAACTGCAAAAACTTAAATCTGAAAAATAAATTCCCTTTCCTGACACATAGAAATCAGGAGAATCACCGAGCACTACAAAGCTTTAGTTTGCCCCTCCACATTACTAGCCTTGATCGAACCAAGGGATTCCTTTCCCGCTGGGTCTCATTAGTCAAGACCGTGACATCAGCTGGGAAGGAAAAAATACCTTTCGTTCGAACTAATCCCGCACGTCAACCAAAAACCACCAGGTACCAGAACTTTAGCAGTATTTTTCGTGTTTTGAGAATTTTTGAGGGTTTCATTGGTTAAATTTTGTTTCCAAACTTCAGGCCAATTAATAGTATTGGTATTACTTTATCCACGCGAACCTGCATAAACTTGTTCATTGTTGACATTTTTGCAACTCATATTGTATTGCTTATGGTGTTGGATTGCACTGTCGAGGGCACGTACTGTTTATCATTTTGACAATTTTATTTTGAACGGCGTGACTCGCCAAATTACTCACAGACACTTCATCTGTACCCCATTCCACCTTTCTTTACTCCGCAGTCGTGAAAAGTACCATATGGATTTAGAAACGATCCTAACAGCAATCGCCACCTCATCGTCTATCGTTGGATGTCTTGTAATCTACCTGGCACACAGAATTTGGAAGGACATACGCTCCAACTCGAGGACTATCCTGCTTTATATAACCGTCGCGGATTTCGTAACGGCCGTCGGTTATCTCATTCGATTGAGCGTAGGTGACAAATCAAATGGTCGTCTCTGCGTTGCGCAAAGCTTTGTCACAACCGTGTCCAGCATGGTATCGTTTTTCTGGACGTGCGGGTTAGCGCTGTATTTAAATGCTGTTCAAACACCTAATGGCGAATCTGGCCATAAGGTCATTCTTGTGTTTCATTCGCTGAGTTGGTCCCTTCCAGTGGTGATTTCATTGATTGCACTGTTTGCTGGAGTTCTTGGTGACTCATCACACGTTGCTACTGGTGGATGGTGCTGGATCAAGACAGACCGCTTCTGTTCATCAAACTCTAGTGACTCCGAACACCTGTCTCGCACTAAATCCGTGCTATGGATGTTGCTTACTGGGAAGTTTTGGGAAATTATATCTTACATATTAATTATAATCGCATATGTGCGAATATGGTACAAAGTCAGACGACAAAGACAACAGGTAAGCGCTTATATAGGTTCCAGTCACGAGCAATAATTCTCAAAGGTTTTCGTTCGTTACGCCTCCTTCCCACCCATCGCCATTCCTCTATTTCCAAGCGTATTTCGTTTAGGGTTTCATCTTCCTTAATTTGTTTTCTACCTTCCCCAATCTTGGTTTTGATTACTGAAGATAAAAGTGAACTTACAACTTGTATACCTGATAAACTTTGTAATAATTCGAATAATTTTTCTAGTGTTTAGCAATTTCACTGTTCATTTAATGCTCTGAAAACGAAATGAAGCCTCATTTGCATACTATGGATATTTTCGGGTTATGAATGACCAGTGAAATTGCTGTCAGTGAGAGCTGATGCGGCTAACGTTCATCAAGTCCTAAAATACACTCGCAGAGGGCGTATTGACCAGTTCACATCTCTCATAATACAGTTCGTTTAGGGGGTCCTTTGCATAAAAACAAAGGAGTTCCAGTTCGGCGGAGCATAGTAAATGGTTCAACGAAGTGGAAATCGTTTTATGCAAACAACTCCCAAAACAAACAGACCTTTTTGTTGCTGACGGCCTTGTAAGAGCTTTTCCTTAGGTTTTTTTACCCACTAGCCACACTTCCGTGCAGGCCGCCATCTTTGTAAAAAAGGTCAACATTACAGATACCAAAGATATTAATTTCATTAGTCTCATGAGCCCGGCGTAACTAGACGGGCTAAGGGCTATAGCCCCCTGATATTTCTGGCTTGGGGGCCAGTACAGACTAAGGCTTGGTTCACATGTGAACATAAACACAAGTATAAGGACAACACAAAAGGCAAAACAAAGGAATGAAGCGAAGCCTGTGACATAAGGATCGTCATAAGCATAAGATCATAGTCCAAGTGCCGAACAAAAGACAAAACAAAGAAAAACTCTTGTTGTCTTGTCTTCACAGGTCCCAGTGGAGAAGTCATGCTTTGTTTTTGTGCTGACCGTGTCCTTATGCTTATGTTGCATGTGTGAACCAGGATTAACCCAAGGTTAGTCACTGACTGTTTACTTTGCAAGTCTCAGAGGAGAAGTCATGCTTTGTTTGTGTGCTGATCTTGTCCTTATGCTTATGTTGCATTTGTGACCCAGGCTTAAAGACCTGCTCATCACCTTGCTTAAACAATGGTGAAACAAAGTTTTATCTTCTGACTTCTTTAAATGATAAAATCAAAGTAAGCAATTGTTACTTTACATATTTCTTCATCCATATACAAGGTATAAAAGGTTCGTTTATTTTAACTGAGACCTTTTCACGTTTCCTACCTTCCATGCAGACATACTTATTGAGAGCTGAATTATAGAAATATTTCTTTATCAAAATAGTTCAAATTTTGCTTGGTCAGAAGAATTTACTCACCTTGTCGCATTTTATTAAGAATTAGCCTCCCCCAAACATCCATTGTACTGATGCTGCTTGGGATGTCCATTTTATTTCTTTGTGTTTGCTCAATAAACCGAGTGAATTCTATATAATCGCATTTTGCCCCGGGCCTCACAAAACGTCCAGCGATCCCGTTTACATATTATATATGAACAGTTTTATCCATCTCTTGCAGATGGAAGATGACACTTCATCAACCGTAAACCGATTTCGTTCGGTTGAAAAACGTCTGATTTTGGTTCCTAAGTCGTTTATCATCATACGTATCTGGGGAACCATTCGCTTTCTCAGGTTTGCAATGGGTTATTGTGCCGATTATCAACTTCTTAGGAGTTTACAGGTAACTTTCTCACGCATTTGATTTCCTTTGTTGAAATACCGTAGAATCTGGAAGCTGACCGCCCCCTAGCCGCCTTTTTCAACAGTTACTATGAAAACTCGAAAGTAACCGCCCTTCTTGCAGTAACCGCTCCCTTAAAAGTAGCCGCTTTCAATATTTATTTTCGTAACCTCTGTTCAAATTTACTCAAGAATCTTGGTTTTTCTTTTATCCATGCCAATTAATACATATACCAGTTTGTACAGTAGATCAACTGGATTAAAACAAAACAATGATATCAAAGTTAAAAGTAAAACAGTAGCGGAAAGTTCAGTAGTCAATCTGTCTTAGTGCATAATTCATTTACGCTTCCTCTTCCATTTCCGTGTTTGAATCGTCGTAAAGAACTAAAAATACTAAAATTAGTAACCCGAAAGTAACCGCCTTCCAAAAGTAATCGTCGCTCTTAAAGTAGCAGCCCTTAGAGTCCACTAATTCTGAAAGTAGCCACTGCGGCTACTTTCGAGATTCTCCGGTACCGGTTGTGGAGAGAGAGATTTTGAGAGAGGATTTCTACGCTGTAGATGCTGGACAACGACGTGATTAGGAAAAAAATATCAGGTAATTTCATTTCCGTCTATAAACACTCCTGGTGACGATAAAGTTGTATGTCTTTATTAAAGTTAATAGCCAGGGCCAAGTTTTCACTCAGTAACGAATCATTCACTGAGTAACCTGTCATACTTGGTCGAGACAGTGGCGTAGCCAGTGGAGGTAAGAGTGGTACATGCTTCCAGTTGCAGGGCGAGGGAGCGCAAAATCACCCTTGAAGCATGCGCAACATTCTCCTCCGGAGGTAAGGATTATTCTTGGGTAGAAATGTTGTTTTCACAACCGTTATATGGGAAAGAAATTCTGAAAACACGATGTCACATACATAACTTGATTTACGGTTAAAAAAATACTGACTGAAAGTAAAAGTTTCAACAACATTCCGAGTGTTTGTTTTGTATTGTATTAAATTACGCAGTGATAAGCGAAATTTTAAGAGTAAGTTTTATGTAAATTTTTAAATGAAAATCAACTGTATGTAAGAGCTTAAATAATTTCACTGTCTCATTGGTAGGGGGTACCGTACATTTTCTCGCTCCCCGGCGCTACAACGCCTGGCTACACCATTTGAATGGTTTTCACACCACCATCTTGTTGGGAATATTGGAGAGCTTTTAGCTTTGACCACTAGTACGTGTACGACCAGGATTTTAAACAATGACCGGGAGCTCGTAGTCGAAGTCGTAGTCACGCATTTCTTACTTCAACTGTCAATCCCAAAGACGACGACAAGTGTTCGTTTATTTCCCGCTTTCTTTAGTAATCTCTAGTCTTGTAAGAGCACAATTAAAGCCAGCTAAGCAATCAATATTTCTTGCATCAAATTTGCAAAAAAAGATCGGGAAAAAGTTGCCAAATTTCCATTATTTCATTTCCGTTGGTTGTCCGGGCAGGCTTGTTTTTGGATGTTCAAACAGGCTGTCCATGGCTTGATACACGAATAGACTTGAACAACGTTGTTGCAACGATGTTTCATACATGATAACAAGGTTGTTTCAGGGTGATAAAATAACAAGCAAGAACGTGGTTGTTCCGCCAGCACATTTTTGGGCCTACAATCAATACTATTTTTGTTCGTTGAGTCGAGAAAGTTTGGTATTTTTTATTCACACGTGTAAGTGGCAACAGTTGAATTTCTTCAATCCGCCATCTTTCGTTCTGAGGTGGTCTCTCTTGAAAGTGTCGAAAATCCTCGCGTGTTACCCACTAATGACACGACTTGAACAGGCATGAACAATGTTGTCCGACTAAAACATTGCTCATGCCTAGTTGAGCAGCATAAAACAATCATGTTAAGTCAACAACGTTGTTCATACATGATACAACATGTTGTTCAGACATGACGAAGTAACAAGGGTGAACAACATAAAACAATCATGTTAAGTCAACAATGTTGTTCATACATGATACAACATGTTGTTCGGGCATGACGAAGTAACAAGGGTGAACATCATAAAACAGTCATGTTAAATCAACAATGTTGTTCATCCATGATACGACATGTTGTCCAGGCTCGTCGAAGCAACAAGGGGTGAACAGCAATGTTACAACAACCACGAACTTGGTTGTTGTACCAATCTGCATTTTGCTTGTTCTAACATACATGAACAACCGCTGTTGATTCGCCAAGTTGTAACAGCATGTTGAAACATGATTGAACAATGTTGTTATTTTACCAGTTCTGTTCTATCACGATGACAATGTTGTTACAAGCTTGTAGAACCAACAATCCTGTGACAAAATGTAAGATTTTTACGTGTGTAGATGCGTGTTGTATCAAGATGACGCTGTGGTTACATATAGATAGGCATGTTTATTAATTTACTGTACGAAACTTCAAAGTTCCTTCAAACTTCAGCTAAACAGTTCTTCAAAAAACGTTTCAAGAAACCCGCAAAACAATGATGATCCTTAAAAAAGTTTTTCTTTACACAACTCACCAGGTTTTGGGAACGGTGGAAGAGATCCAGGGAGACCCACGGTCATTACAACTACAAGAAAACACACGATTAAAACTATAAGTAATGGAACATAAGCTCTCTATCTGCTATAGCTATTCCCTATTTTAATTATTTTACAGTTATTTTCTGTTTTAATCTGCATCTCACCTGATGTTGTGGCTTCCGTGGATAGAGCGGGAACTGAAAAAGAAACAATAAACGAATAACGTGGTTGGATTTATCGTACCCGAACGCAAACGGAATGAGCTGGAACATGCGGCGCCATAAGACATACCGGTATGACTATTTTATATGCCCTTTATCTCCTTCTGGTTGATGTTCGATAGCACACAAAAAGCTTCAGAATCTCAAGCATGCGCAAACTTTAAGTAGCAATAGTCACCGCAACATATACTCTCCCGTCACATGATTTTTCTTATTCAAGTGATATCCACGCAAAAACGAGGCTTGCTTATTATAACGTCGCAAATTTCCGGTTTTTAACATGACCTATGATCTACGACTAAAAAACCGACTTTTTAAAGGTGATATTCAACGAATACATGACCAAGGAAAAGTCTTAACAATAATAGAAAAAAAAAGTCCCTTTAAATTTCATCGTATCATCATTTCCAGCAATTCCGTTTTACAAATTGTCATTTTTGCCTCTTTTTGGAACCAGATGCGTAAAAATTTCAACTTACAGTGCTCGACGTTTCCTTCCACCGTAATAGCATAGACACCAGTCTCCCCAACTGTGATGTGTAGGTATCCAGATTGCTTCACTTTTTGCCAATGCGTTCCAGTTGGATTGCTCACACTCACTCCCATTCTAGTGAATACAGCACCTGTCGATGAAACACTCCAAACTTTTCCCTCAGGTCCGGCCTCTATTTGTACTCGACTTCCGGAGACACTCTCCCATGAGGTTCCTGTTGGCGTTGATTCAGTTTGTCCTCGACGGAAGTACACTTTGTTCGTTGTGTCTACAACCCAGCATCCGAAAGCACCACAAGAGACGTACTTGGGTTTTTGTGCAAAAGGCATGAGTGCCCAGCCGCTGCCTTTAGGATTATCCAGTAAGCGTATTCCAGTTCGACATTTCATCTCTTCGGGGGGCGTGGTTATTCCGCACAAAACACCCAGTGGGCCGGAGTCTATTTGAGTCATCTTCTCCGGGATGGTATACCATGTCTTTCCTTCCGGATTCTCATAGGTTATGCCAAGGCGGAGTTGAACTTGGTTCTTGTTACCTATGGCCCAGACTCCAGATTGGCCGGCCGTAACGTGTTTCTGGTTTCCAGGTACGTATTCCCATTTATTGGCACCCTTCAAGATATAGACTGCATCTCGAATGTTGATCGCCCACACCGCCTTAGTTATGCCTGAGTCGATTTGTCGCATCTTCTCAATCGAGGGATCAAGAGGAATGGTTGTCCATGCCGGAGGAACTAAAGAAATAGTTAAAATTATCACAGTATTTTCAATCATTTAAACTGGTCACGGCAATTGCATACCGGCTTAGTAAGCAATATATCATACACGAGACGGAGTGTTTGATCTGATGTCCAAGCACCGAGAAGTGAGGTGAAAAACGAGGCGATAGCCGTGTCTTTAAATCAACTTCGAAGTGTTTGTATGACTTCTCAAATGAATCCGCATATAAAGAGAAAATCGGGTTTAAACTTGTCGAAATTTTATACTAATTAAGATCACCTACCCAAACACTATCTCCGTACTGATTTCGTGCGTGTTTTCCTCATGAATTATGAGTTTGAGAAGGAGCTATAATTGCTAATGCAATTAAATGAAAAGTTGCTATGTTAAGTAGGCTCCCTAGGGTAATTTTTAATAGGAGACTGGTAACTAAATATGGCTGGACACGCATACGTAGATAGCTATCTTGTCGAGTCGTTATTCTCTCACGACAGCACCGGCTGCTTCACTACATATGGCAAGCTTTTGGATGTTTGCTTCGGTGACTTTCTTTTAAACTTTGTAATTAAAGCAAACAGGGCAAGCTCAACAACATATCTAACTTCCAAACTTTTTCGTATGACAGAATTTTTTAAAATCCACTCAGTCTATTGCAGAAATTTACTTTGACGACCTACCCTGATATTTTGATATTTTAGTATTTAATGGAAAAGAAAAAAATCTCTGAAGAATCCGAAGTTAATGTTAAATTCGTGAAAATATGCCAATGTTCCAATGCTATTGTTACCATCTTAACAATCGAAATTTGCACAATTTGATAAATATCTCATGTTTATCTTGCTTGTTCTACAGTGAGATACACTTTGTACCGAACTTACAGGTATTTTAACGATAGAAATGTCCATAAATGAAGACCGTACTAGTTGCGTCCTGCAAACGTAGAAACTGTAGGGAGCCATCTTAAGATACAATTGGTAACAGTGACTATAATTCTATTCATTTTGTTCCTTTGATTGGTTGAGAGGCCGCTGTATCGCATGCACATGATTTTTGAACAATATTGGCCTGCTACTTGGCACTGTTTGGCGACGTTGTTTGAGTGCAGACAATGATTACTTACTAACCGAGGGTACAATTTGTACAGGAAAGTTTATTTGCCCGAGGTTTTGCCAGGGCGACGAAGAAGCGAGTTCTGTGCGAAAAAACCGAAGGCAAGTATCTTCCGTATTGACCGAAAAAACGAGGATAATAAGGAATTTACTGCATGGCTTTTGGTTCCTTCGTTCGCCGTTTTTAAAGTCTATTCTGTTTGGTGGCTGCCGTTTTTGATCTGCTGACTTTTTTTATCAATTACTTCGTGCTTTTTAACCTATTCCTGTAGGTTTCTACTTACTATCATTGACAAAAAAGAAAATCTGTAAACCAACTCAAAACCACCTTGTTTTTTCCAATCCTTTATAAAGTGTGACTTAATCTGGTCTTTTTTGTCTTCAAATCAACTTGGAAACCTTGGCGATCTACAGTATACGGAAAATGTATTGCACGGCTAGGCAGCCGATCAGCACGTGTCGTTATGCGTACAAATTAAACAAGATAGCGAGCTCAGCCATGTAATAATATTCTGTTCATTCTCGATACTATCTACGAATATAAAATTAGCTAATTTCATCTAGTTTTGGAAAGATGACTTGACATATAAGAGTGTAAACACAAAATGTTGCATAAAGGAATAAGCTGAATGATAAAACAATTGTCGAGCTGGGTTATCACGAAGTCTTGTGATTTTTTAGGATCACCCTGATGAATTAATTGCCTCAGAAAGTGACCATCTTTTGCCAAAGCTCGTCTAAGAATTGTTTACAATCCTTACCGGATCAATTACAATCATAATTATTTTAAATCGTTTTAAGAAGTACTAAAATCAAAGAAAAATAAGTTTTATTCTTACCTGGCTGCGGTGGGAGTGATCCGGGACCACCAACGGTTACTGATGTAAAAATATTCGAAAACAAGAATAAGCCTAATGATTTATATCCATCCGAAAATGTTTAATCTATAAAAGGAATTATTCAATAAAACAAGACAGAAATGCCTATTTGAACTCACCCGGTATTGGCTTTGGCGGAAGCGACCCGGGACCACCAACTGGCTTAATAACTGTGATAAAAATAATAAATAAAGATTAGAGTCACATGATTATGTATATGTATATGCCATAAGTATATTTATGCAGGTTTTTAATTTTTAATACCGATAACAATAATAATAATAACAACAATGAATATATATATAATGATAATAATAATGATAATAATAATGATAAAGATAATGATAATTGTAATTGGGGTAAAAATGTTCAAAAAAAGAATAAGCCTAATGATTTATATCCATCGCAAAATGTTTAATCTATAAAAGCAATTATTTAATAAAACAAGACAGAAATGTCTATTTGAACTTACCCGGTATTGGCTTTGGCGGAAGCGATCCGGGGCCACCAACTGGCTTAATAACTGTGATAAAAATAATAAAATAAAGATTAGAGTCACATGATTATGTATATGTATATGCATATGTATATTTAGGCAGTTTTTTTTAATTTTTACTACCTATAATAATGCTGACTGATAATGAAAATGATAAATATGATGATGATAAAGATAAATGTAATGATAATGCTAATGATAATGATAAAGATAATGATAATGGAAATAGTAATATCAATGATAATGATCGGGATACTTAAGATAATGATAATAATGACAACAATTCTAGCGCTTACTGATTGTGACAGTATGCGTGATCCACAGTTACAATGTAGAAATTATACATGAGTGAATGTTTTTCGAAATGTCAAGGCAAGTAAATTGAAAAGTGCGGGTTTATTCATATTTCTTTACGAAACCAAACGAGCAAACGACACAAGAGTGATCTGGCCAACACTTATGTGCAAAAAGATGACAAAAACACGTAAAAAATTTAAAAAGTTCGATTGAAGACGTAATTTAAAGAAGGTCACCTGGCGGCCGCAAAGGTGGAAGAGATCCAGGTCCTCCAAGAGTCGGAATAACTAAATGAAAAATGAAATTAAGAATCCGTGCAACAGATTGTGAAATTTTTGTTCTGTCGAAAAATTCGAGGTAACAATCGTAGCAGTAGTAATGATGTATCTAGTTAGATTATTTATTGTGCTCTACAGTATTGACTAGTTCTCAACACATCTACAGTTAACAAACCTGGCAGTTTTCCTGGATGAGCCTGTCGAAGTACCGTACCGCTGAACACAGTATTTCCAACGTCAATAGCATACAGTTTATTGTTACCAACGGTGACGGACGTAAAGCTTCGACTACCCACTTTCGTCCACATGAATCCGGTCGGTGAACTTTCAGTTACCCCAATTCTAGTAAACAGGTCGTTGTTAGTATTTATACCCCACACTTCA
>JBAHVQ010000456.1:2187606-2198230 GCA_036872915.1 Nanipora kamurai | reverse complement strand
AGTTCCCAGTTCTTGTAATATG
Source organism: Nanipora kamurai (assembly GCA_036872915.1). Classification (NCBI taxonomy): domain Eukaryota; kingdom Metazoa; phylum Cnidaria; class Anthozoa; order Scleralcyonacea; family Helioporidae; genus Nanipora; species Nanipora kamurai. Next base: position 2,198,208 of record JBAHVQ010000456.1, on the reverse strand, counting down.
ACCCAAACATGACATAGACAACATGACGCCACCCATACATCAAACATCTCAAGTTCACAAAACGCAATCATTACCTGATGAGTGTGGCAAGCCCTGTATTTGCCACACGAAACAAATTTTTTAGTAATAAAGTTCTTATGAAGTAACTTGTGTTTTCATCATTACTGTTATATATATATATATATATATATACATATATATATATATATATATATATATGGTTTATATATATATATATTGGTTTATATATATATATAAACCAAGAATGATAACCAAGAAGGTTGTAGTGTTAGCTTAAGAATAAAGAGCGCTCAATACCATACTAGTAGAGCGACTCTTAGCGCGTGAAATATATATATATATAAACCAAGAATGATATATATATATATGTGTATGTATGTATAAATATCCTAAAAGTTGAATACCTTGCCCGCAAAACAACTCAAGATTTAAAATACGGCCCCTGAATGAAGAGTGTTATGCACTTCCCTACCCAACAAAAAAGAACAAAAAAAAACATGAAAGAATTGCGTCCCCGTATAAAGCTGGCAATGTGAATTGATTCTTTTTTGTGACCACGCCGAAAGCCAAACTGTTTGGAAAGCTATTGAACAAAACGCTACCATGTCTGGCATAGCTTCAAACCCAATTCAATTAACTCTTCGCTATCAGGAAAGTACTTCTATCAGTACACTTTAGCTAAGGAAAGACGGTTTTACACGCCGTGAGATCTTGTACAGGAAAGGGTTGAGCTGTAGCTGGCATGCATGGTGCTATTCCTTTGCGACCGACAATTTTTAGATACGTGCTGACTCTGCTCCACTTTTCAGAGCGATGCCACCGGATGGCTCAGGATTATCTCTGTTTTTACTAATCAGAGGAGTAGGAAGTGGGGGGAGGGGCAAGGGAAGCGATTGCCCCCACTTTTGAAAGTGGGGGGAAATACATATTTACCTCCCCACTTTTTGGCATGATGTACGTTTAAAACTATTTTGCGCAAATCTTTTCTTATATATAATACTTACAAAATTGAAACAAATGTGATTCTATCTGGCTCTGTAAACAATCCTGATAAATTTTCTGAGCTTTCCCCACGTTTCTGATTCGTTGCTTACGCGTCGACACTTCATTGGCTGGTATTCTTGCGACAGTCTTCCTACTTTAATGTTATGTTGACTGACATGCATGATCTTCTCAAAGTATGATTTGTTTTTTGAAAATCTGTGATCTACAATTCTATTGATAGTTACTTTTATTAGATATATATAGAAGACGTAAAACTGAAAATAAGATGTTTTCCGTTTTCGAGTGGTAGACATCTCTCCTACTGACGAGTAACAGCGCCTGGCGTTAGCCAGAGTACAGTAGTAAAAGTTCTCCGTGGCATGGTCGACGCTTTGTAGATCCCGTTTAGAAGAGTTATTTGCTTAGACGACGTTTTGGATGATGCACCCTTCGTCAAGTCATATTGGTGCAAACCGCTGACTGACCTGATGAAGGGCACATCGTTCGAAAAGCGAAAGAAAATTCGATGCCTATGTTTTCTACGCGACGACGCTCTCCCTTTTATTCGATCTTTGGGAGCTTAACAGCATCCTTATTTATTGCTGTTACAGATCTTCGAAGCCCACTGAAGTGTATTGGCTGTTCTTTCGCCATTTGTAAATAAGTCTGAGAGGATATGGTCGAGCTGCCGCAATGACCATATATGGTTAGTAGTCGCATTTGTTATATAGTGGTGAAATTGTAGTAGGTTGGAGTTTATGTATGTATTAACTCCTTCCTGTCCGTATAGGTTCTCCGTGACCTATGGAGACTTTACTATTTAACTCTGGCTAACGCCAGACGATTTTACTCATCAAGGGGGAAAGTCCTCGGACAGCAAAGAGTTAACCAGGGTTTAAAACATATCTCCATAACTCCTTCCTGTCCGTATAGGTCCTCAGTGACCTATAGAGACTTTAGCATTTTATTCTGCCTAACGCCAGACAATTTTACTCGTCAAGGGGAAAGTCTTCGGACAGGAAAAAGTTAACAAGGGTTTAAAACCTATCTCTTTAACTCCTTCCTGTCCGTATAGGTCCTCAGTGACCTATGGAGACTTTAGCATTTTAGTCTGGCTAACGCCAGACGATTTTACTCTTCAAGGGGAAAGTTCTCGGGCAGGAAAGAGTTAATGCACGTCATCTTAAAGCATTTGCTCAGAAACGTTTTCCGAGCCCGAATCGATCCCATAACCAAAATCCATGGGAATCAAAGGTTTACTTCTGTAGAGTAAAATCGTCTGGCGTTTACCAGAGTAAAATGGAAAAGTCTGCATTAGTCACTGGATCTGAATCTGGCACCACGAAGTTAGTCACTACAAATCTGTGCTCAAATGTAATCTTTGCTCATCATCTGAATCCGTGATGCTCAATGGTCTGAGCGATTTACCGGCCATCGGATAAATCTGCCCCTGTGGGTATACTCTACAGTTGTAGTTGTTCGAACTCCGCTCTTTATTACACTCACGAGAATTACTAAATTCGAGAGAAAAGAAAACGCTAAAAAACATTCTTGCCTACAAAATATGCCGACGAAATTTGCGTGGGGGGAAGCTGCCCCTGTTACCACGGCCACTACGCTTCAGAACCCAAGTTATCCCTAAGGATAAACGATCAGAGGCAATCATCTCTGAAGTTTATCGATCGCATTTACAACGGCATTGCCACGCTCAAAAACTGGTTTAGTCTTTACTTAATGGAATAATTAAACATGAAATTGTCGATTCGATGGGCAATATTGAATATTTGCTTATGCTTTCAAGTGCCAGGAAAAATCTTTTCACTTTTGAAGAATCTCGACGTTTAACGTCGTAATGAAAGAAATTGTATTTTGCTCACCTGGACAAGACTGATAATTCACCGTAGATGGCAAATAAAATGGCAAAACGTGGAATTTATTAAATTGTGCATCGAAGTAGCGCAATCTTCTTACGCTGTATGACTCGTTTAACTTCTTTGTGATTTAGTGAAATGTTTACCTAACCTCCACCTGGACCGATATTTCGTAATAGATAGAAACTTCTGGCCATGATTAATTTCTGCACGTGTTCATTAAATATTCATAACCAAAAAAGGGCAAACAAAGTAAAATGGTTATTTTATAAGCGCGAGGTCAGATCACCTCTTTGAAACCAAAGGAAAACAATGAAGCCATCCGCAATTTGATATTTGATTGCTCAAAAAGTATCCACTTCCGTAACACCTAAAATTGATGTTAATATTAATATTTCAACTGGTAAAACGATAGTTAAGGGAATAGTTTTCTCTGCCTTCTTGTTCATCAGATAAGAAATAGAGAAAAAACCATTAAACGCAAAAGAAATCTACGTGAAGCCACCGTGAGCGCTGATCATTGTGGCGGTTACATTTTCCCGTTATGAATAAAAAGCCAACTTATTTATTTTAATATTCTAATATGATCATGATGACGAGCGTGATGCAATAATTCTACGGGGTCGCTTTCATTACCAGCTAAGAATGTTAGTGGTCGAGGGAATAGTCTGAAATCCATTGCATACAGTTCCGTCGATCGACGAGTGTGGAAAAGCAACGATTTCATCCACACCGTCATCAAATTCCTCAGTCTGATTAGGCACGAACAAGTCTTTAATGTCTAATGTTCTGGTTAATTCCTCTCCAGTCATAAAGTTGTCAGTTTCTTCAAAAATGTCTGGAAGCAAATCGTCGCGATACACGAATCCATCGTTATCCGTTTGTGATGAAGCAGTAGTACCCTGACTTACAGAATACGGCGCAAAAAATGCACTTTGTTTGTTCACTCCACCTGACAAACCATGAAAAGAGCATTCAAGCATTGACAAAACACCATCGCCTTGAATTGATGTCGCGTAAGGTAAAAATGCTCTTTCTTGGAAAGGTGAAATCAGGTTATTGAAGTTTTGACTGTCATATATTTGCCCGCATTTCCTCTCGCCCAGCCAGACTTCAGCCGTCGCCGCAGTGAACCCTGGCATTCCGTTCGAGATGTTTTTCGAATTTGTAGCGTTCTTTATTTTGGGGCAACGCTTCTTCCTTCGGGTACAAATCTTGAGCTGTTTTTGCAGGTAACGTCTATGGTTAATATTTTTCTTGTAATTCTCAGGTTTCTGGAGTGCCGTTTTGACACTACCAGTAGCTAAGTTCATAAACTTTATCAACGACTGTCCAAAAGTCGTGCAGTCGTTTTTCTCGCTTTCGGTCGCAGTATTTCGCGATTCGATATTGGACGTCCCACGACTTTCATCCCTCGTTGTCCCCTCGTTGAGTTCCATTTAAAGGAATGTGAAGTTCAGCTTCTTTGAGTTGTTCTTTTGTTCAAATAGATCCAGAGCAATCTATGCTAAAATGCTTATACCTACGAGTTGTGTAGTGAGTATGAATATATATAGATACCTACTGTATATATATATACAGCAGGGTATATGCTAAATAGCCATTGTTTATTAATTACTCTATAATTGATGTTTGTCGAAAATCTAATTGAATTTGCGCAGGTGTGTCATTAGATATTTACGTAAATTGCCTCGAACGAAAAGAAAAACTTATTAGGAACTTGCGGATAAAGATTCTTTGTAGAATGCGAAGTCCTAAAGGTAAAGACAAAATTTTGATTTTTCAGAGGAATTCTAGGGTTTGAAGTTCAGGGTTAATAATATCGACAGGTTGAGAGATTTAAGTTCCACGCACGTGCACAGATAATATATGGCTATTATTCTTCAATGAAAAATATTGATGTTCAGACTTGAAGTGGCAAAGGTGAAAATTACGTTTGTTTTATGTGACGTATCATCGATCTTCGGTGAGGTCCAGCATTAAATATTTACCGCAGAAAAAAATACGCGATAGCTACGATTGTCTGGTAAATCTTAGTATGAAATGGCTTTTTTTTCAATTCGGATACATTTAATAAATTAATCACAATATGATTAAGGATCTATATGATATCTCAAAGCAAAGGCAACCCCAACCAGTATTTCTTTTGGTCCATTTTAAATTTGTTTAGTGAAAGCATATGAAATCTGTGATGACATCGCATTGTTGTGGACTTGGTTAAGTGTTTTAAAATCCGAAACCACGTGCAATTGCAACTTAGTGCTTTGAAAGTGCGTTGGTTAGGAGATGACAGATCTTTTTATTCCATAAAAAGGCATTCCAATGGCATCGCGTTGCGCTTGCCATTGTATTCGTATACGTATTCATACTGATTCTTTTAATGGCAGATTTGGGTGTGAGGTTCAAGGATCATAATTTCTTCAATGCTATGGGGATAATTTTCTTCCTAAACTAATTTTAGCCTAAAGTCACATTATTATGTCAGAAAAGAGCATCCTTTCCCTTTTTAAGTCCTTGCTGATGCTATAGCGTTCAACAGCATGCATTTCAAGAAATTCTCACTTTCTGCCCAAATATACGCAATGGTTCTTTTAAGCGTTAGAACAACTATCTTGAAGTTTGACCCCCAATTATAGTCCATAAATTTTCTTCTTGTAGAATTTTGAAAACGAATTGTGTTCGAGAATATGTTGATTAGTAGGAGTACTTTCCGTGGTTTATCCCACGAAATATTTGAGAAAGTGAGGTGACTTCAAAACTGGCAACTCTTCGCCGTGAACCTTTGCTGTAATATTAGCTCATTCAAAATCGTTTAAGCACCACCTCTACAACGCATAGTTAATGAATTTTCTGCGTCGTTTAAAAAAGTTAATCTTGCTTCCGTTTAATCAAAGAACAGACTTTTTTGTAGATGCTCACCCTCCTCGCTACAATTTTTGTTTAAAAAGATATTAATAGACAAAGGGATAATGGCTGGGTCAGGAGACAAAGCCATTTATATGAGAGAAATAACGCTCGGTTTTTATACGAAGTTCGTTACATGAGGCACGAACTGACTTATTTATGAATATGACCATTGGGTCTCGTCTTGAGGCGTTGAGCCCCGTGCACATGACCAAGTTTTCCTTGACAAGTTGCTTGACACAACCCATTTTATTACGTAAGAACTTGTCAATCTATGCCATAGAAACGACCAGATAAAACCTGTTGAGGAAAAACTGGTCGAATCTATCGCGGCCTTAAACCAGGGTTGTGCTTGGCGTGAACATACTGTAGTTCCTGTATCTTTTATACAAGCCCAAGGCGCGTCATACTTCGTTTTGTATAAAATGCCCAAGTATGATCTTATTTCATCTTACTATGAAAATACATTAAGTGATATTTTTCAGAAACGACAGATACGAAGCAGTGTTTAAAAAGTCAATAAATCGAACAGATATGTTTAATACCCACGCGACATGACTGCAGTTGTCTGGAATGACAAATCTACTGAACAATAAACACGTTGAATGACAAAACGGTATTTAACCCTGCCAATCAATGGTAACTTTTAATCAGTATCGGAAAGAACAAAATCAATTACACTGTTGACAAACTTATAGGCTTTTGTGTCTTCGCTGTGATACAATTAAACACGCCCAGATAGCAAAGGGAAGCGACTTAAAACGGCTGATGTATAAGATTACTAATTTACAGCCCAGATCTTGCTAACTTACAATAACGATGAAGAGTTAGAAGTCAAGAACTGTGACTGCGTTAGATCACAGTCTTGAAAATTTTTTGAAAAAATCTGCTTACCAGTGGCGTGAAGTGTAAGTGTTCATTTTTTTAACTCATAAAACTTTTCAGTTTCGATAATTCCATCTACTCCATGTATTAAACTTAAATCACCGATTCAGATGTTCTTACTGGGAGTATAAGAAGCATATTCTGACGAACAGTTTTTTTCGTTCGTCCAGAAAATGTTCTCTTGCAAGGTTATTGTTGTCTTGCGATTTTAAATTAATTATACTCTCTTTGTTTATTGTATTTTTCCAAATAAACGCCTCTTCCTGTCTCCCACCATTCATAAATTTTTAAACAAACGCCTTGTCTCGACGGGAAAATCGACCTGTCGAGCCGAAAGATGATAGCCATTTTAATAGGCTCTAAAAGCACTGTTCTTAGGGTACGTTTACACACGACGATTAATCGGCCAGATTTCTGGTTTAGGGTTATGGTAACTAGCAAACAACAGGCCAATTTGAGACCACGGAACGTTCTGTTGACTGTTTCTCAACATAACATGTATCTAAGCCAGAAATCGGCCCGACTAATCGTAGTGTCCAAACCCAGCCAAAGTTAGCGAAGGTTGTGCTGAAGAATTACCTACAAATTTTGGGAGCCAGCTTGAACTAACGATGGATCCGAACGTTAAACGATTCTTGGCTTTCAAGACAGCAATAAGTGCGAAGCTGAAGGGAGCTTCTTTGGTGTCAGCTACCTGTTTTTGTTGACTTTGAAAGACCAAGTCCACTTCTAGAGAGGACTATGCAATGCGTAACTGGACATTGCTGATTAAAACAAAGAGTCAAGACAGGGGACACAGGCTTAAAATATTTTGAATTGACAAATACTACAGTGACATTCTTTTTCATTTGGGACTTACATATTTAGATTTTTTTTGTATTTTTTAAACATTAGTCTGGCTGCATTTGGGAGCTATCTAGGAAGAGAAACGTTTCATTGGGGGGGCTGATGCCCCCCGCTAATTACGTCACTGTAACTATGTCTGATTAGGAGGTCGCGGCAAATGATATCGACATCAACTGAGAGAATTAAGGATGAAGATGAACTCACTTACTGATTCAGTCAGAAATATATGCACTCGTGTTACAGGGTCGTAGGAAAAGGTTTCAGAACAAGGAGAATCTGGCCTGGCGACCAGATTAAGTGGACATTTCCGAAGGAAGCTCTTTCGGAAATTCCCCTCGACCGCATTTCTTATTCACCCCTTTGGCAGGCCCAAGGCCCACCTGAATCAGGCGTTATATCAACAGGCAAGCATAAAGCCCCGTATACACTACCAAGTTTTCCTAGACAAGTTGAATTTGCTCGTGTGGCCAAGTTTTCGTTGACAAGCTTAATTTGCTCGTGCGTCGACACAAATTGGCAAGTTTTTCCTTGACAAGGGGCCTCTTTCCAAAGCTGATGACCAACTTTTGAACAAGGCGCGTTGTCAAACAATGCCAGTTCGTGTGTGCGACGAAAAATGCCAAACTTAGTCTCTCTAGTAGTGTAGCTTTCAAGAGACCAATTTCTTTTTCTAGTATTTTCTGTTTTCAAGTGGCCTGTTTCTCATTTTCAAACAATTAGCAAAGCGTGCGACAAACATTCTGTGTTCTTTGTTTTGGACCCTTTGTCTTAAAAGGAACTCAATTTACCACGGACAATAGTTTTGACTTGCAAAGTTGAGACTGTCTTTTTCAGTTAGCTAGGTAACGTCTGATTTAAATTTAAAAATTTGCGTTTGGGAAATGTCCACGTTTGTTCGAACAAACTAGGTGTTCATCTTGGAACCGACAAAGAATACGAACGAACAAGCTTCTCGTATGTGTACTCCTAGACCTATTTGCTGCCAGGAACATACATACTGGAGGTTGTGGATTAAATATAAGATAAAACATATTCCGAAGAGGAACATCTTGAAAACTCAGAATACGAGTCAAAATCAAGACGAAAGTTGAATCAATAATATTTCCAAACCAATTACTTGGTCTGATGATGGTTTCGAAATAAAACCGAAATATTACTGATTCAACATTCGTCTTGATTTTGACTCGTATTCTGAGTTTTCAAGATGTTCCTCTTTGGAATATGTTTTATCTTATATTTTTCAAATTGTCGGCTGGCTTTGGCTTGTGGATTAAAATTCGGGCAAAACAAAAAAATGGGAAGACAATTCGGGTAAAATTTGGTCTGGTACAGCAGAGTAAAGAGAAGAATATGATTCGAGCAATTTTTTGATAAAGCAGAAGATTCAGGCAAATCAAACTGGGCATCCCCAATCAAAATTAGTTACGCACCGCCCTATCTTTGCTGTTTACAATCTTTATACATTGCTTACGCAGCGTTTAACTTCGTCACTGTTTAGTTAATTGCTTGTCGTGAATTAGTTTTAAGACGTGGCTCGTTTTCACCGGATCTCCGAAGTTCAGGATCATATTGCTTTCATTTGGCAATCCAACCTTTCAATCACTTTAAGAGGTGATTTTCAAAAACTTTCTGAAGATGGCAGCACCACAAGTTTCCGAAACGGCAGAAAATAGTTCCTTTTCGGACAAATCTAAATTGGAGGATCGTAGACAAATAGATTTATATCCCAAATTCAAACCATTCAGAGAGACGAGTTTCTGTTATGCAGCTCGCTTTTTTCAGGCTCAATTCTTCAAAAATGTCCTAGATGTTTGTTACCTTGATATAAGTATGGTAATTTAAATCCTCATATATGCCAATAACCCAAAACAAGAAAAAATTAAAATGCAACATTTTTGACCGCGTCAGCGTGGTTGTTCAGCAACTAAAAAAGACCCACTCAGATTGCTGAGTTTTTATCCTCAGCCAGACTGTTAAAAACGAGAATTGGCCTGACGTGGCACTCTGCAAAGTATATAACCAGTAAACCAAGAATACATACCAGTAATTTTATTTTGTTATTGCAATGGTAACTTGATAGCTCAAATATACGGAGAGAGTTCTCCTAACAAAACCTTTGATTTACCAGATGATGGTGAACGACTCCAAAACGTCGTGACTTATAAAGTTACGTAAAATAATGCTTTCTGGTGGTCATCTTGGCTGGAATATTTCAAAAATATAACAATCGAAGACAGCTCATGTGCTATTTTACGTTTGGCTCTGCCGCGGTTGCGTTTGGGAAAGTGCTGGGAAAGCTGTAGGCGTAGCCATTTTACGATCTGTAGAATGCCGTACTCTTGTTTCCTTCCCGTTTCGGTTTGCATCAGCTTGCAATCAGTTTGATGTGGATTAAACTTTTATTAGTCAAAATTAAGTTCCAATGGAAGTTCTATTTACGTAAAATGTCTGCCCACTGGATTATTTCTTAACGTATCTCAAATTGATTAATAATTCATCAAAAAAACTCAAAGGAAATGACAACCTGGACGTGGTTCGGATATCTGACGATGAAATTAAGCCAATTTTCACCTCGAATACTGATTCTTTTGAGATGTAAAATCATACACTCGAAAGTCGTATTTCATCAGATATCCAAACACCTCGAAGTTCGTAAAAACCCTCGGCTATCGCCTCGGTTTTTAACACTTCTCGGTGTTTGGGTATCCTGGTGAAACACTCCTTTTCGTGTATGATATATTACTTACCACTCTTCAAATTGGGTGGGGGCATTTTTATTGGGACACCCCGTAAGGTACACGTCGTTTTCATCCGAATTCAATTGTCCAACGGCTCATTTAGCAGAAGCTTCATCCCCCAAACGCTGACAATATATTTTAAGTCCTTCGTTAACATGCATCAGAATCCATGTTGTCAACTATACATTACAAATATTTCACTAGTAATAAAATTAATTTTTTTATCTCATCTGCTGGTCTTGGGGCCATTCCTTAAGACTTAACCTTTGCACCCAGTTTGTATGTACTATTTCTAAAACTCATCAACAATTCATGAGGAAAATTCAAAAGAAATTAAGGTTTAATCAATGTCT
>JBAHVQ010000456.1:2142941-2182014 GCA_036872915.1 Nanipora kamurai | reverse complement strand
ACAATGCAAAGCGGCAATGGCTCATCCTGTAGAGTGCTCAATATGACTTAAAAGCCATAGAGCGTATCTAACTACATATAACGTATCTAACTATATAATAAGCATCACCTACCAGATAGCAGTCCCCCGAGAAATGCGTCCCCTGCCCCAGTAGCGTCCACCACATTAGAGACAGGAACTGTTGGAACCTCGACCAACTAAAGCACAAAAATTCTTCATGAAAGAAAATTATTGTGTAAATCAAACTCAAAAAATGAAACAAGCTGGGTTATTCGACAGTTACTGTACATAGTCATCTTGTCAGCAAAAAACTCGCATGCACGATCACACGGATTATAACATAAAACTCTCAAATTCTCCTCAAAGATGATTAAGTTGATTGACTGGCTGATCGACAGATTGATTAATTGATTAACTGATTGATTAACAAACTGATCGATTGATTCAATGTTTGATTGAATGATTGATTGTTTGATTGGTGGACTGACTGACTGACTAACTTATCGACAGATTGATGAATTAATTGACTGACAATTTGATTGAATCAACGTTAGGATCATTGATTGATCCATTGATACGTTGTACGTCGTACACCAGCGCTTGATGCTTGTCCACTACGTCGCTCTGTGTCATACTTACATCCTTCTCTGTTGCCAAGATTGATGCATCCTTTCCACAAGTGATGGCAATGAGTTTTGATCCACATGCTTCCCGCATCACCTTAGTTAACTCCACCATGTTGTCGACTCTTCAACGTTAAAACAATAAAATAATGTACCATCTCCCCTCTCATTGGCTAATTATGTTTCAACACCTCGTAAATATCAGTTTAATATCCTTACCGAATTTATGTAACTTCACTTTGAAAATGCTGCGCGTTGGCAACGAAACGTCAGTAAAGCTTTTATAAAATTAACATGTCTTGTATGATTCGTTCATGGCTACTCATATTAGAATTTTGAGCTGGGCTCTAATATTCATACTTAGAATAAAATACCAGAACTACGTAAAAGACTTTTGAGTAAGGTTTTAAATGTTCATATTCTCAAAACGAGTGACTTACTCGCTAAAAGATGTTAAACGTGAAAGCATTTCTTGAGCAGCGTGCTTCGCTGGTTTAAGAACATCTGCCATTTTTACGCACCTGCAATGTAAAAGAGTCACGTTGTCAGCGAGGCTTTTGCCTCGTTTTCAAACATTGTTGGACCAGAATTATCGAACTCAGTTATATGAAACGTTGTTGAACTTCTTGTCTTCCCATTTTGTTCCAACACTTTCACTCGAATGCATGGTCGATGGAGTTTCTTTCAAAAAAAAATGAACAAAATTTTGTTTTGATTGAAAAAGGGGGATTATGGCCTGTGGGATCTAACATAAGATTGCGGAGGCCCACATAACGAATCGAATCAGCTTGAGAATGCTCATTTTGGGTTATTGGATTAAGCTGATTCCATTCAAGCTATCTTAGTATTCCGCCACAATTGTTTCCTCAGGGCTACCAACTGGTGTCGTTTGACGTTGTTTCGTTAATCCTTTTTACGATCATTGATGTCAGTAACAACTGACTTGATAGATTCATGGTCGCTTTTAATCGTCTGTCTACACAAAGCTCTCATATTCACCTCACGCTATGACCGTTTTCGGGCATATATGCGGTTTTGAAGAACGCCCGTGACCGTTTGTCAACCTTGCAATCACCAAATCAACGCACACTGCAGCCAAAAATATATTACTGACATACTGTATTGTGAGCCTGATGGAGGTCTGCGACCTTCCCTTCACATTATCTCACACATTTTCCACATAATATGATCGCTAATGTATTACTGATATATTGTGAATTTGAGACGTCTGTGATAGTCTGTCAACGTCCAACTCACCGACCTAACATCGTGAACGTTTCGTGAACGCCTGTCTTCAGTGACCTCACACACTCACCATACGTAGTGACAGTCAGTATATTACAGACATATGGTATAAGTTTGAACAAAGCCCGCGTGATCTCCTGTCAACGTGTAAAAGCCAAATTTATACACATTGGTAAACTACCGACAGATTGTGAGTCTGATGAAGGTCTGTGATCGTACACACATTCACCACATACTAATATCACTGACTTACTCCGTCAGTTCTGCCAAAGTTCCTAGTCTTGCTTCGTTTATTGCAACCTGAATTAGGATGATTTTATAAAGCATATAATGGTTAGTTAGCGCTATTAAATCAGTGTGAAAGCACAAGTACAGTAGTGTTTTCACACATTTTTAAAATATCGCATGGCAAATGTCCTGCCAAAGCGTGGGGCAAATCAGTTCAGCAAAAAATTGAGCGACTTAGACACTTTCACGATAAGTTCAACTGATGCGTTTGCTGGTCACAACGTCCATTGACGCAACATGATTGACTGGTTACCCGGTCAGCTTTATTCACTGAGAAATAAACTGTACAAAATGTAAATAGGTTTAACTGCATTTTAATAAAATGTTTAAAATAGATATTAAGTGTCTTGAAAAGAAACAAAGGATTTCAACTTAAAAGTCATAATCAGGTTGCCTTTGGCAAAAACACTTTGGAATGGATTTTCTGCTAGAGGTACCGCCAAGTACCGTGTCTAAAAAAGCATTTACTGTACGACCATATGTCTGGCCTTCTCCCTAGATTGAGCATCTGTGTACAAGGAATCACCGGTGTAGCGAACTCTATTTGATTGGATGGTATAAAAAATTGTCCGAATTTTTCAACTTTAATTTGTTTACTTGCCTTTGAAAATTGTAGTTTGACATTCCTTGACATTCAAAGACCTTTGACATACCTTGCTGTTTAAACTGACGAATGTCAAGGACTCAGAAAAGCTCAAATCTTGGTAAAATCTTCAGTCAGATATTATAAGAATTATTCTGAACCCTTGATATTCCACAGTTTGAACAGCAAGATACGTCAAAGACTTTTGTTCTACTTTATATCTACCAGATTTTGCCAGAATTTAATGCAGCCCACACGGTAGATTCTTGCCCCAATTTCGGCGATTTTTTCACGAATCTACTTTTTTTCTCTAAGTTTTTTGAGGTGTCACACCCCATAAAATCCGCAACATAAAGGTAATATTTTTGTCCTGACTACAAAGAATAAAATGTTAGTTAACCGACCGCTTTTTCACTTTTAGCCCCGTTTTTCTTGGTTTGTTTTTAATTTAAAAATACCACGGAAATACAACATACAATTTCTTGATAAAATGTGGCAATGCACGTCTTTCCAAACCGGTCACATGTTAAACCTTTCACCCTGAGTCCTCTCTGCTTGTCCGAGTTGGTAACTTAAAAACTGTTTACGCAGTTCATATTTTTTCTTGTTCAAGAGCTACTCCACTTTTGTTTCAGCAAGTTTGTTTCCTAAAATTTACTTTGCAAGCTTTTGTTTCAGAAACTTTGTTTTGAACTTGCTTAAGCACTCTGTGACTAAGGCAAAAAGGGTTTATTATTTCTCACTTACAGATGGTGAAACATCCAGGTCCAGTACTGTTATAATACCAGCAGCTCTGAAAACAACAATATCTAAACACATAAGTTCGATATTCATCCAAGCCTGCCCAAAATCCAGGGAGGGCCACATGATAAAATAAAAACATTGTGGGCTCCTATCACAAAAATTTCATATGCCATTTTATGGGTACATCTGTTTAGATTATGAAACTTGGGGTCCAAGGCAAACTGTCTTGGTGCCTCTCCTGCTCTGCGTGGGCCTGTATTCCACTACAGTGGTAGCCTTGGAAAATTCAAGAATAATTCTTCTTCCTATTGATTAGACTTACTTTGCAGAACGAAGAAGTGCAAGAACACCAGATAATGGAACTTGGGAAATTTCAGTAGTCAACATTTGACAGTGGTTTGTTATGGCATTTTCTGAAATAAAAAGTCCTGGAATTATAATTGAACAAGTATGATTTCCAAATTCAGTTTTTAACTTTACCCAAGATAAACTTACCAAAATAACTCTCAGCTACTTTATCTGTTATCAAACTAGTTGCCCCTGTTGCCATAACAATAGATCGCTCACCATCTTCTTGTACAAATACAAAAGACTGTTTAGGAAAAAGTAATGGAATCAAGTTCTATGTCCTGTCCACCAGACTGAAAAACAATAAATATCAAGCTTCTCTTTGACAATAAAATCAGTCCCAGTCAGCTTCCTAAAGGTTATGTTACATGAGGCAATTTTTCTTGCAACTTGTAATGCACCAGTGTTGCAAGACAAGTAGTAGAAGAAATTGGAAGTGTAACATTCCACTTTGCAACTTATCTCATGATGAAAGATTGCAAAACAAGTTGCAGGAAAAGTTGAACCATCTTCTGCTTTTTCCAATGGTACATGACTTTTTGTCAGGGAGATTGTGTTGCAATTTCCAAGAAAAATTGCCTCAGGTAGCATAGCCCAGAAGTCTCCCTTTGATGAGTTAAATCATCTGGTGTTTGTCAGTGTAAAATAAAAGAGGATGCCCTTGGCCAGCAAAGGGGTTAACTTGCCTAGCCACATTGTTACTTTAGATTACTTCATAATTATGACACATCTATTTCTTTACATACTTTTTATGCAAACAACCATCATATAATTATTCTTTGTATGGTACAACAAAAGTAGTTTGTTTGTTTGTTTGTCTGGACAGCCAGATTACAAACTAGATAAATGACATACCTCACCAGTTGTGAACTCCTTGCTAACTAGAAAAAAGATAAATTAAAGTTAAACTAACAAATCTTACAGTGACTGACACTCAACCTAACCCAAAAAGTAGTGTCATCTGTGACGTACAGGTGGGTAACTGGTGGATTTGCAAGATGACTTAGTGACATACAAACCTGAACTTATTGTAAGTCCTTTTTCTTCTAATTTAATGTCAGGTTGGTGATGCAGGTAAGGTTTTTAAGTAATACAAAATACCTTGCACAAACTGACTTGACACTTGAAGATTCTTCATTTTTTCACGAATCAATTGCCCAGATGGATCATCACCTTGGAGTCCCAACAGACCAGTGGGAACTACAAGAAAGATTCAACAATACAAATGATAGGGATGATAGGACACTATAAATTATATTAATTTTATATAAATTATACCAACTATTAGATTATATTTATGTATCAAACATGATGTGATATGATAATTACCATTTTTTTGGGAAACTCATTAATAATTCATGAGAAAAATGGAAAAGAAATTAATGTTTAATTGGTACATGTAAATGTGATACAACCACTAGGAGCTATATCAGATTCATACGTCAGTTCTGTCTAGACTCTCTTACTTTTTTCCAATTTAAAATAACTTCAAAGTCCTCATTTCACAAGTACTTTACAACATTTGTATCAGTGTTGTATTGGATGTACAATCACTTGCCTTTGGCTTGTGGTTATAAGTCTGATATAATACCACCGTTCATGTTGTAAATATACTATATATAATAGGACAGGACATCAAATCACACCATTTTATAAATTGTAGCCAATCACATTGTGCAATCTTCACATATTATAAAATGTTTGTATACTGCCCAATACTATATATGACAAATGAATATCATAGCATTACTTACCTTACCTGAATACACTGTGTCATATGTTTGCTACTACTTAGTTGATTATAAGCACATACAAATCCCATGTGTTCTTATAACCAGTCAAACTGGTGTTGTCTCCCTAGATGGCTTGCTAATTTATGAACTAGTACAAACAACACTGTTTCTGATGGAAAAAAACAATCAATATTTCATTTGATTATTTTACCTCCAAGAATGGATGCCCATGACAAGTGATTCAAAGTCACTCCACCAACTATACTCTTCTCATGAATTTTGTTTGGGCTTCAATAAATAGAAAAAAGTCTTAATTATCTCAAAAAAAACAAAACGAAATTAGGCATAAATGGGAACTACAAGTAATGAGTTCAATGTAAAAATTTGTGATTACGGCAACAATGGTTTCTTGTTGTGTGGATGGGTTGGTTAGGGATTAATCCTTTAAACTTTCTGAGACAGTATAATATTGATACTTGATATTATCAGAAGGTTATCTAGTTACTTGAAAGTTATAGGCAGGGTCATAGATAACGAGGGGAGGGCAGTAAAACCTAAAGTATTCTCAGGGGAATGCCACTAGACCCCTTTAATGGTTCATGTTATTAGCACTCTTTCAATTGCTCCCCCAAAATAAACAATGCTACAGCTCTGGTGATGGGAACTAAGCATCCCCCCTGGAGTACATGTTTGATCCTCCAAACTATGCCTCCAGTCTCAAAAAAGGTTTCTGAGGATTTGATATTGATGAATGTTGGCATATTATCTGTAATTAGTTCCAAACAAACCTGGCAAAGTATCCTTTTTCACCTGCCTTTGGTACAGCTGGAAAAAGATTAAGGAGAGTTGATAAAATTACATAACCATGGCAGGATACCTAACACATTACCTGGAATAATCTGCGTCAATTATGCGACAACTGAAATAACGCAAATTTCCATTTGTTTACCTTGTACCATAAAGAATTGATCCACAACATTACTCCCACATCCCAAAACCAGCTTGGAAGATGCTAATGGAAAATAAACATAATGCAGTGATGGGTAGCAGGTGTAAATGGGAATCAGATCAACCAACTTAAGATGGCAACTTAAACCAACTTAAAAAGGCAAATTGGTTATTATAAAAATTTATACAACATAAACAGACTACCACTTGAGTATCTTCTTTTGCAAGCAGAAAGCAGCACGCGGTTGATGGACATATTCAAATAATTTCAAAACCTAGAAAGCTAAACCAACAGCCAACACGAAACAGCCGACAAAATGGTAATTTCTCCTGGATACGATCGAATTGTAGTGATTTCCATGAAATAGAGAAGCTTTCTCTAGGACCGACGGAGGGGGACTGGGGTTTGTTGCCTGAACGCCATCTTGCTTCTGTTTGTTTCTGATGCAGACATGTGAGACGAATATCTTCTGGCTTTTATAACATAAGTTTATACAGACGCTTCTTTTAAGTCACTACATCGACGCTCGTTTGTCTAGTTTTTTTTTTAAACCTGACCATGGGTCGAAGATCGGTAAATACCACGAAAAGTGGTAAATTTATGAATCCCACAGATCAAGCAAGTAAGTCATTGAATTTCTAGTTAGTATAGCTTCAAAAACGGCGTTGATGTCTTTGTGTTTCAAGTCATAATTCTTTTTAATCATATTTGTGCTATGCAGGAAAAGAAGCCCGAAAGAGAGAGCTCAAGAAGGTAAGCAGCGCTGCGTATCTAAGTGGTTTGTTACCATTACCAACTTGGGCACCTGGGGCCGTTTGTATACTTTAATCGCCTGATGAGTGATTGAAACACGGCCTGAGTTTATTTGACTGGCCCAGTTGTCCAGGCAGATGTGGTCCATGAGCACATCACTACTAACCCTCTTCATAAGAGAGTGCAAACAATGAATTTTTAGCTCTAGCTAGGGCTCTGACTGCAGTAGGCTGGGTTTACACGCTATGATTAATCAGGCCAATTTTTGGCTTAGATGCATGTTAAGTCAAGAAACATTCAGCAGAATGCTCCATGGGCTCAAATTTACCAACTTTTTATTAAAACTCATGCTTCCAAACTAGAAATCATCCTGATTAATTGCATATTGTAAAATTACCCTGGGGGGTGTAAATCCCAACTCTGGTAGGTGTAATGTTATTAAAGCAACAATTATGTTGTATTGATTTAACTACACACTTAAAACTACTTTTTATAAGTCCTGTAATTATATAATACATGTAGCATTATTCAAGGAATAGTTGGCATTTACACTTGATAATGTGAAATGATATTATATTAGGATGAAGAAATTTTCAAGTGTCAGAATGATATGTTTTAATAAATAACTAAGACCAGTTGCCAAAAATGCTGAGGCTCTGGCTGGGAATATAACCTGCAACCCTGCCAATCTAGGTAGTGCTCAGCCAACTAATCTACAAAGCCTGTTGCTAAGAGCTTGGCCTTTACTGACTGGTTTATTATCTTTGCTATTTTATTTCATGTTTAATTTTATTGGTGAACTTTTAATGTCTTTCAGAACAAAAAGCAAAGAAAGATGGTACGTGAGCATGTTCTTAAAGGAAAAGATCCCAATCAGATACTTGGAGAACTGGAAAAACTTGATGAACTAGGTAAGTGTGTAATTATTTTGCAATTTAGTCATATTTGGTATTGGAAATTGCAGTTTGACACTATTAAAGGCTTAATTGCATCTTGCTGTACAAATTGTGATTACCCAAGGAGTTAGACAAACTCTGAGCTTCAGATGAGACTCCTCAAGAAGGCACTATAACTGTTAAGCTGCTCCAACTCAGATGGCAGAACAAACAGGTGATGCCGTCACATCATGACATTTAGTAACAGTTTTTTAGGCTCCTGCAGCTTATTGCAATTTTTGTATTTGTACCTGGTCATGGGAGACATGCTGCATTACAAAAGAATGGATGAATGAAATATAGCTAAATGTGAACTATTATACACCTGAGAGGATATTTCCACTACACATTTATGATGCTGTTTTCATGAAAGCCATGTAACCATTGTTTCACAGTCTTTGGACAATCCAACCATTATAATTCTTGGACTTTGTTTGATAATACACGTTTGGATAACTTCTGCTTTAATTATTTTTTCTGGAGACATTCAAAGTAACCCAGGACCTTGCTCCAGACCATCTTTACAAAATCCAAAGAAGATCTCATTGAAGGGTCTCCTTCTAAATGCTTCATAAACTTATGAAACAGTTAATAGTGGTGATGCCAGGTTAAGAACCATGTTTGCATAGCTTTATGCAAACACAGCTGTTGACCAATCACATTTTGCATAAAATGCCACTTATTTTGTAATGATAATTACAGTCGAACCCCAATTATCTGGACTCTTTGGGAGACATGAATAAGTCTGAATAATCAGGAGACTGGATAATCGAGATTATGAATATTAATGATTAAGTTATTTACAAAAAATGGGATCATCAGACAAAGTCTGGATAATCAAAAAATCTAAGTAACAAAGGTCCAAATAACCGAGACTCTACTGTATGTACTAAATATAACCATAATATAGCATAATATTGATTTGTATCTAGAAATTCAAAGTGGTCCTGTTCCACTGCCAAATGACAAGGCTGTGAAGGAAAAGAAACGAAAGCTCAGAGAAACTCTTGATCGACTACTCCTTGTTTTTGTGAGTATATAAAAACATATTAAACATAAATACAAACTTTGATGTTAACCCAACTTTGTCTTTGTAACATGTTTGTGGAAGTTGATCATCCAGGTTAGTGTAGTGAAAGACTTGGTGGAAGTGAGTAACATTTCAACAGCCTTGGTGGTGGTCATCTTCACTCTTCCTTTGACTCTGAACCAACAAGCAAGAACAGATGTCAGACGACTAGCAAACGTTTGTCAAGCTTGTTATCTCAGAAAAACAATTTCTGAGCCCTAGATGGGAATCGACGCTCTAACCATTGTGTTACCATGACTCAGATGGTGAGCTAAGGTGCAGGTTTGTCATATGTATTGCCTAAGCTGGTCATCTGATATACACCAAGCTCCCACACAAACCAGATTAATGTTCAGTAATTATTTATCATCATAATTATTGGGACTTCTGCTTAGGTAATGCATGTGACGAACCTGCACCTTAGCTCACCATCTGAATCTTGGTAGCTCAATGGTTAGAGCATCCCACTGGTCATCAGAAGGTTGCAGGCTCAATTCCTATCTAGGGCTCAGAAATGGTTTTCTGAGGTTCCCAGCTTGAAGAACATTTGTTGGTCATGTGAGAAGAGTGTTGTCCAGTTCATCTCTACCAAACGTTGCAGGTTTTCTCTGGGTACTCTGGTTTTCTCTTGTAGTAACACTGGACCCATGCGGAATGGCCCTTACTGGACCTCTAGGTATAACAGCATAGTTCAGCTGACAGGGTTATCCAGTATAAATAAAGGAACTTTACTTTTTATCTGCTTTATGAACCCTTTAACTTAATGCTCAAAGCTCATCCCTCTGAAGAGTAAAATGGCCAGGCATTAGCCTGTGTAAAGTACTAAAGTGCACCCGTACCCTTTAATGGGTTAAATAATTTTGACACCCCCTTGAAACCATCACCAGCCTCTCCCCTCCTGCCCAGAATGTTCACTGATTCTTAACTCTGAAGTTGGATTAGAATAGATTGCTGCTAGGTTCATATTTTCTTGGTTCTATAAACTTCTAGTTCTAGAGCCATGGAAGATGATTTTTATGTCCCCTTGTGTTTGTCAGTCTTGAAATGAGCTAAAGGTCCAAAATATTATGCTTTCAATTGTGGATACATGTTAACACTTCTAGGAAAAAGAAGACCCTGGTCGTGCAGTGGAAATAAAAAGGTGAGATATCTTCACATATAAGGGTGACAAGAAGTATTTAACCAAGGAATGTGGAGATAATTCACAGAATTGGCTGGTTAAACTCAACTCTTTTTTTTTGTTTTTATTTCTTTTGTTCTGCTATAGAGTTTTAGCTGAGTCAGAAAAGAGGAAAGCAAAATTGCAAACATATGTTTATGGTAAGATTGCCATTTATTTAAAGAGATAAAGGAGACAGAAGCATGGGAAAGTAAAGTATACTGTTCAACGTTACACCAGATGACTAGTGGACATTTGTCAAGCTCTTTCTCTCAGAAAAATGATTTCTGAGCCCTAGATGGGAAACGAACCTGCAACCTTATGATGGCCAGTGAGATGCTCTAACCGTTGAGCTACCATAACTTCTATGAGCTAGGGTGTAGGTTTGTCACATGTCCTCCCTAAATGGAAGTCACGATACGACAACAATGGTCCACTAGTTGTCTGAGATTTATCAAGCTCCCACATGAACTAAGTTTGTGTTCAGGTTTAAGTGTCAAAATAACACCATTGACTTTTTTCTGATTCTTTCTTTTGCTAGAGGCAAGATTAAAGGCTTTAAAGGAGGTACTTATTTGTATAAAAATCATAATGTGTAAATATATTTTTGAAGAACTATATTGCAACCAGCACTGGGTGATTCCAAGTGCCTGCTTCCATCACTGGGTGATTTTTTCCCATGATATTACAGGGGTATTAAAGTTGATAGTACCGTAATACTTAAAGAAGTGTTAACTGCCAAAAACCCCCCAAACATACTAATACTAATGCATGCCTGTAGAAAAGCCTCCTAGGTGTGCTGAGCCAAGACAAAATTTTTCTTGACCAAACTGAAAAATCCAGCTCAAAAGAGATGCAGAGTACAAAGTTTGGGGAAATGAAACATGTCTTTTGATGTGAAATAAGCCCATGTGCTCAGATGCCTACTTTCTCTCTTTTATGTCACTCAGATGCCTTCTAGAGCCCATCTAGAAGGCCTAATTTCCAAAATTCCCCAACCCTAACCCACCACCAGGGGCTCTTCCCCTGGACCCCAGGCCCTGGCCACTGCCTGATCCAAACAGAAATTTATCCTTCCTAAGATGAAATTTTTCTTTTTCTACAGGGATGTACTATTGTTTCAAGCAAAGGTCCTTTGTCAAAGTGAAACATGCTTACTAACATTTCAAGCAAAGGCTGTTCATCAAAGTGAAACATGCTTCACGTTTCACTCTGAAGGGCCTTTGCTCCAAACGTCAGTGACTTATGTACAGTATGTGTTTCCAGGTAGTCAACTACCCCATAACTGCTACTGTTTGAGAAAGAACTGCCTATGCAGCACTCCATTTATATTAAGCTTGATAGTTGACCACAACAGATAGCTTACAAAGTAATAAAGAAGTATGAAAACTGCTGGTTGATTGAATAAAGTGTGCAAAACCATCATTCAATAGTTGCTTGATACAATTTAAATAGTTTAAATTCAGCTGATTTACTGCACTTTAGTTACTTGTCGGAAAGCGAAAGATCTGAAGTTGTATTTTCATTGTGGTTGTTCTTCCCTTCCCCTTACTGTCTACCATTGGTGTCCACAAGTTTTGGCTACCCTCCTTCTACTTCCACGACACAAAATTCAAAGAACCCACATGGCGTTCTGTTTATCTACTTTAGTCTTTCTGGGCAGAGTCAGTCTTCTTTTATTTTATCCTGGCTGACACCAGAAAATTGTACTCCTAACAGAGAGCCATCTTGCTGTTACCTTTACTATGTGTATTTACTGACATGGTTTTTTAAAAAAACTGTTTCAGAATGAGAAATACGAAGTAGCAGATATTCCCATGCCGGATGCCATTCCGTTGCCTCACTCAGGTTAGTTACAATTTTTCATCTCTTGAATGAGACTACGCCGTAATTGATGGAGTACGGAACTGAATGTCATTTTCTCTGCTCCAACCCTTCGTTTGACTAATTCTAGTTAAATGTTTGACATTGAAAAAACCGTTAACTTTATACGTTTTAAATATTAGACTTTATTGGGAATTTGGTGGTAATGCTTTTTTCTCTCACTCTGGTACCTGGGTTTGATTCCCACTCCGTACAGTTGTAATTAAAGTTTAGATCTTCGGCAATTGTGAGAAACGTGTTTTCCAGTTTGACTTTTTCAATCACCACAGATTTTCTCCAGGTTTTCCCTTGTCGTAACACTGAACCCATGAGGGGTGGCCCTTTGTGGATCTCTACCGAAAACAGCTTAGTTATAACTGACAGAGTTAACGCAGAATAAGTTTAGAACAACACTGTTTGGTCATGTACTGATAAGAACGTAGAAATGTTTTCGAAAAGGTCGTGCGTAGAACATCAAGGATGCCAGAATACTTCAGGTTTCCCTCTGTTGTACCTGGGAAAACGGTTGTGTTATGCAAGAAGACGGCGGAGTGAATAAGTTTAGCTGCAAGACACACCAATGTCCTTGCACCAGATTTTTGACCATGTGAACCGATGAAAACGTCTTCTACTACTTTTCATTGGTGGGTTTTGGTAGGGTGGATGTGGATCTTACGTAGAGCTTTCGTTTACAGGCAGGAAACTGTTCTGCAATTTTAGCCAGAATCAGTTAAAACTTGTTCCCATGGGCTCTCTATTCGCTGTTTGTTGTCCATCAAAAGACTGTCGGATGTCATATTGTCAATAGCGTTTTAAAAACTTAGTTCCAAATCCAAACTACATTCTTCACCTTCATCGAAGATTTTTGAAATACTGTCTGAAACACCTCCTCACGAATGTGATGAAAATGGCACACCGATACTGAAAATACCCTATCAAACATCACTTGCATGAAAAATGGTAGAGATTTATTTGGGGGAGAGCGTATACTGTGTCTGTGGTTTAGATCCATTTCAAATACGATCCATACGGAGCTGGAGACCTTGTTTGTAATTGATACCAGAAGTTTTACTCCAAATTTTACACCTCAAAATTACTCTTCTCGTTTTCCCTACTGAAGTTGTCCACCATCTTTCCCATATCTCATCATCTTACCTTACCTTGCAGGAATGACGGCTCCGGGAAATATTCCTTTACCAGGAACGATGCCTTATCCAGGGTTAGTTGAAAGTTATATTGAAAAAGAAAGTGTTGTACATATACTTACAGTACTAAGACATTTGATTACCATAGAGTTAGAAAACAAAGTATGCTGTGGTTGTATCTAAATTAAATTACTTCCGAAAATAATACCCAGTAAATACATTCGAAGGCTTCGAAATGAAACTGCTTTGGGGGTCTCCGTGTATTTGTATACCAGGAACGCATTCTCTAAATTAAAGTCTTTTCTCCAGAAAACTGTTTACCACTTCACTCGGTGCAGCAATATCAGCTTAATGAAGAATAGCTACTTATTTGAGAGTCTTAAGTCCCTATCAAACAAAACGCAAGTAAACATTGAAAACTTGCGATGCCACCAGTGAAAAGGTGGCACAACCACTGACCTCTATATAACTGGACTGCGGATCTTTGATACTTTTGTATTGACGAAAGTGTGCTCACCTGATCGCCGCCATCTTCGTCTGTTATCCGACCAGTTCCGAAGAATACTATGTAAAAAACGTTCAGAATTATCTTCCGATGTGAAACTTTTAAAAGACGTCTGAACTTAGTCAAATTTTCGGTTTACTGACAAATGTTTTTAGCTTTCAAAACGTTGTCAACTCACTAAACTCGTATTTCTCTCCAGTTTGGTCCCATGTCCCTTTTCCATATCATAAAACACATCTTGCATGTGATTGGTTGAGGCGGGCTTATGACAAACCAAAATGGCGGAATTTTGAGGACGTTTTTCAGAGGTTCATCCGCAATCCAGTTATACAGACGTCAGTAGGCACAACTCATCGCAAGTTCTACATTTCTGCTAGCTCTCATCTTATTACGGCAAAGATTATGAGTGTCAAAAACCCTTCAGTACCTTGCCCAGTTTTTCTTTGAGCGTTTGTCTTCATAATCTGTTTGAGAATGGCTCGTGAAGACCTCAAATTTGACGTGAAATTTGAACAAGTTCATATCGGTCGCCAGGTAACGTAAGTCCTCGCAAATTGGCGGTCAAACGAGGCACGAGCTAAAACTTGTGGTGACTTGCGTTCTTGTTTGGTTAAGGCTTAAGAATACATCTTTTGTCTTTTAGTATTCCACCTCCTATGCTCCCTCCCGGTCCCCCAAGTACCCTGCCTCCTGGTCTTGTACCCCCTGGTCCTCCACCAGGGCCTCCACCAAAAGAAGCTTTCCGATTCCACACCGTTGGCTACAATAAAACGGAAGAGGCGATGCCTGCTGAAATATTACAAGGTATACAGTAGGTTTTAGGAAAAATGTTCGAACCTTCGACCACTTGGAAGGTTTTTTTTCAACCTTCCAAATGTGTATAGTCCTTCGAAGATTCACATCATGTCCACTTCAAAATAATCACGAACCCGTCTTCGACGGTTACGTGATTGGGTGTTACAAATAGGATAGATTGCGTGTCTTATTCGCGAAAGCGCAGTCAATTCGACATTGAACTATGCGGCTTCAAAATTGCGGCCACAGACCAGTCAAAAAGTTTATTCAGTATTCATTAGTGGGTTGGAACCAACTGTCCACTAAAGGATACTCCGAAACCATTTGCCAGCAGAACATCTATTATATGAACAAGCAAGGGATACAACTTATTTATAGTAATAACATTACATTTTTAAAGACTTGAAAAAAATAGTTTTTTGGAGCGAAGAATTAAAGTCCGGCTTAAAATATTAAAAGGGAGAGAGGAGACGTTCTATTGTGTTTACATGTGGCTTGCCTTACTGTTAGACGATCAAATTGTTGAGTCTCTAAGAAAGTCCATGAAATGACTATAAGCTACACTCATTATAGAACCTGCGGATATTGATGACCGTGACAGCACTGGTGAAAGTGAAGGGATGGACACTGATGAGGAAAACCTTGCTCCTCCAGGGGAAGAAAAAGAGGTCCTCGTTGAAGGTGAGCATGCAGTTCCGTGTTACAAAAAATTCTTCCTCAAGAAGGAATTATTTCCTGTTCTGAATCGACCACTTTGGAAGATGGTGATAGCTTGGGGCGAGCTGTTTTGGAGGACAGTGAATCTTCCATGCGCTGTAATCGCTCCCAGATTGTGGTTTTCCAACTTTACGATCTTGTGTTAACACCTTTGTATATTTTAACCTTAAGGTGGTTTTTTAGTTTTTAACCTCATACGTAGTTCACGTTCCCCGCCCCCCTGCAAAACAATACCTCGTCCCTAGGCTATCACTCTTTTCCAAAGTGGCCAGCAACACTGAGTTCCAAAATAAATCAATTCCTAATTCCAGTTACCAACGTTAAAATTTGCTCCAATCACGAACATACTCATATCCTCTACGTGTTGCCATGGCAGCAATGGCGTTTCCTACTGACTCCCAATTACCATTTGAAACAATTTAACTGGTATTAGTTTTTGTTTGAAGTGGATGATAAATTCTTAATGCATGAACAACCAGAAAACAGATTATAAAAAGAATGCTACGAAAGTAGAGTGCTGCGTCTGCAGTATTGAACGACTTGTACAAACGAAAAAAGGGTTGGGAAACTGCCGGAACTTAAGTATAGAAAAACTGACGTTTCGAGCGAGGCCGTTCGTCATGAATATCACTAGTGAAAATCACGTTTCACTCCGACGAAGCGCCAGATTTTCTACTGTTAAGTTCCGGCAGTTTCCTAATCCTTTTTGGTTCTCTACAAGAGTGAAAGAAAGTTGCCAAACTCTTTTAATATAAAAATCATGTTTTTTGACTTTGAAAGAAATTCTACTTTTTTGAGGTTAGAACTTGTATTTTTTCACTTTTCAAGTGCCATCTTAAAATCAACAATTAAAGCACTAATAATCCATTGCCAGCCGACAAGTTGAAAAATTTACACAGAGTATATACGATCCTTAAGTAGTCAAAAATAGGTTACAACATCAGTTACATGAATGTCTGCTGACAGCTCATTAATTATTCTAGCTGATGATGTAACCTATTTTTGACTACTTAAGGATCGTATATACTCTGTGTAAATAGTTGATCTGACGAAGGCTTTGAAATAAAGTCGAAATATTATCGCTACACTTGTGTCTTGCTGTTTTTAGCTCATATCTTGAGTTACTCACAAGATGTTTATTTTCGGATTATGTTTTGTCTTAAAGCACTAATAATGATTAATGTGTCTGGTGTCATTTTAATGCAGGTAAAAGTGAAAGACATGTGCGATTTGAAAAAACGGGCGAGGAACAAAAAGATCAGACTGATTCTGAAGACGATACAACTCCTACTTCATTGCAGGACAGATTGCTACGGTTAGCCGGACAAAATAAAGGCAGTAAGATACCTGAGAAGGTAAATTTTTGCATAGATTTTTGTTGATGGGAATCGCTTCGTTTCGTACTGTGTTATCTCGCTCATAAATTTACATACTTTATTCAAGTACACGACTGTTATTGTAGCTTTGCCTATTTACTTAACTATTTAAGATCGTCACGTTAATATCGACCGACGATGGATTTTCTGGTCAAATTTCATTCACTCTTACTTCCCATCCTACCTTCCATTCCTCCTCTCAGATTTTTAGCGTCAAGTGTGTACTAATAACTTTCTGACAATTCAAGTGGCATAAAATTTCGAAGAAATTAGCCATTTTGGTTCGCAGGAATTGTAGAAAATTTGATTTGATTGATTCAGTTTCTTCCATAGTTCTCTTGTAAATTTACCATTCGCAATTTCTAAGGTTTTTCAAAGGCTAAACCTTCCTAAAAGTCAGGAAATTGAATCAATAGTTGATGTTATGTCAAACACACAAGTAACGAAGCGGAGTCGGCCTTATATTTCCTCTAAAAACTCGGTCTAGTTGTACCCAGCCCGTGTGAGTTGTCGTTGTACCCTGCATAGAAAACGTGCAGCTCAGCCTCATAAAATTTCAATAAACTGGCCAATGGTCCAATTAATTTCGACCATGGAAAGTTAATTTTGAGCCCTGTGACCTGTCTGCTGGCTAGAATTAGAGAAGCTTAAAAATGGGTAAAATTGAAGAGCTAGCGCTCTGCCTAAATACTAGAGAACGAGGTACTGGTGTTTCGAGCAAGAGCCCTTCATTAGAGAAACTTTATCATCGAAAGGTCAGTGCCTTGTTCTCTGGTTTTTTGGCGGAGTACTACCATTTCACTTATTCTACTTCGTTCAAAACTGCATACACAGTACTTTGTTTTTTATATTACTGGCGGCTGATGACGTTTATCTTTATTTCTTTTGCAGGAAGATGAAGATCAAAGGGGAAACCAACCAGAGGTTCCTAGACCACAACCTGCTATGGCACCGCCTGGGCCACCACCCGGATTACCACGGCAGCCTCGTCCGGTACCCATGATGCAACCGAACTTTTCTCAGCGACCAATGATGCGAATGCTCCCCCCTGGTCCTCCACCTGGTCGCCCTCCCGGATTACCATCTGGCTTACCTCCTCGTGGAATGCCACCAAGACCCCCACCGGGCCTCCCTCCGAATGTGCCACCTCTACCACGTGGTCAGCGTCCTATGGTACCTTTACCTCCTGGTCCTCCTCCACCAGGATTGATGCCTCCATCTCAAAATAGGCCTCCATTACCACCTCCTCCCGGTGCCGTATTGTCGGCTCCTCCTTCTGTCATTAAACCAGCGATATCCGGTGCTGCTTCAGGTAATGGGAAGACGTTGGGACTATCTTTAAGAAAGCGCGATGGGGGAATGAGAAAGATAAAGGTAGGATAGGATAGGGCAGGATGGAGTAGGATTGGACAGAGTGGGATCGGATAGGATAGAGTAAGATCGGGTAGAGTGGGTTAGGATGGGATTAGATAGGTACGATAAGATACGATAGAATAGGATACGGTTGGAAAGACTTGGATAGTATAGGAAAGGATAGAAAAGAAACATAAACAAACCAAAACGAAATGGATGGAGAGGATTGGAATAAAATGGAATGGAATACGGAGATAGGAAGGGAAAGGATAGGTTAGGAAAGTAAGAAAGATTGGTTATGAAAGGAAGGAAAGGAAAGAAAAGGAATGGGACAAATGCTATGCTCAAAATTCATTATAATATATGTATTTCTCGTTCAGGTACAAGTAAACAAGATTCTGCTGTAATTAGTGCTAAACCCCAGCTACGTAACACTCAGGCCGAACTCACCCGACTGGTACCAGTTGCACTACGAGTGAAACGAGAGCAACCTAAAACGAATAAACAGAAAGTTAAGTCAGCCATCGCAGAAGAAGGTTTCCGGCCTTCACCAACGTCGGCGGACATGCGCACTGGACAGGTGGTCTCAGCGCCGACCAAAGACGATGCATATGCGCAGTTTATGAAAGAAATGGAAGTGTTTTTGTAAATAGACCAATAGTTTTCGATGATTCGAACAGAACTGCAGAGGTTACACGAAACGTGCGTTGTTCGATTGTTTGCCTCTCATTAGACACAGTCAAATCGGAAGATACAGTGGGGTGGTAATTTGAAGGGCTTTGCGCATCCTGTTCACTTCGACGTTGAGGAAGCAAAGTTCAAATCGACCTGCGTTATAACTTATTTCACGTAGACCACCTTTTGTGTCAATCTATTAACACTTTTTGCAGACAGTTCACTCGATTTTTCAGCTGTAGTAAAAATGTGGTCTACTTCATGAAAATGTACGGAACGCCAAGAGTAAATTACGAAGGTTCAAGATCAAGAAAGAAAAGCATTCAATACCATGCGGAGGTGACTAGTGACACGAAAATGCTACGTTCATATCTCGACGCAGGAATCAGAACCCGCTGGTCTCCTAAGTGTTGTATTTGAATGGTGAAAATCTTTTGGCCCGATTGTTGAAGGAGCTGGTGATTTCTACCAGTCGTGGATTTCATTTTTACTGTATTTTTTATTTCCAGGTTGTAGGTTTCCCATTTGATACGAACTTCCTGGTTAAACTAGAAGTGGTCAATATAAGAAATATACGGTATCGATATATCGCTGAAAGTATGCCAGTATTATTGGTGTACTGGCTTCTATAAAGTCTCAAACGTGTCAACTTAATCTTTGGGGGTGCCTAGTTTTTACTTCAGAATAATCCTCATGACAACATGTCCATGAAGTGAAAATCTCGTAATTAACCATAACTGATCGTGGTTATTTAACCATGGTTAAATCCTGAACGGAGAAGCGTACAGATTGCGTTCTCAATAATAGAAAATGCCTCATTGGGAAACCCTCGAGAATCAATTTCGGTTTGTTTGTCTGAGTTTTGTTCTAAAAACAGTAACTGTGCGTTTCGCTATTGTTCACTTCACGTCTGGGTTATCGATGTCTGGCGTGTTGACATCGATTCTATCGGGTGCATGACCACCGTGATCATTCTAACATCGCCTGAGGCATTAACATTAGATTGAAGTATGCTATTCAATCTAAGGTAGTGGTTAGAATCATCTGTAATGTTTTTTTACGTGGTAAACCTACACTACGAAAGTCAATTCGAGAAAGTTATTGATCTGGATCAGGATTCAAGCTCCCAATGTACGTATGCATTGTACGAGGATATTGTAACCAATGGACTCAATAGCTCAACTGCTATAGCAGCCAGCGATCAGATGACCCAATGATGTCAGTTTTAATCCCGTCAAGTCAACTTAACTTTCGAGTTGTGTTTATAGTGTGGTTTATAAATATCTCAACTTTTTCACCGCAGCTTCTGTCTTCTATAATTCTACTCTGACTAACGCCAGACAACTTCTATCGTCAAGGAGAGGCATCCTGGCGGAAAAGGATTGATCATGAAGTTTACTCTTCTTTGATGTCAAGATACGTTGCTATAAACAGTGCCGTAAGAAGCTCTTTTTGGATTGGGTGGCTGTCAAGAACAACTGGTTCTTTTGGCGTGTGTAATCCGCCATAAGCCCAGTCTCAGTCTGCATCGATGTAACTGCTACCGACAAGTCTTACCTCGGTCTCGACCAAGGGAAACGGAATTGAGACTGTAGCCCCCCCTCCCAAATATTTCTGATAAGCAGGATTCGTGGCGCCCGGTGTCCGGAAGCCACTATCTTCTGCCGATAGTGACTTCGGCTCAGTCAAAATTAGATAGGCGAATTACATCGACCCACTCATTCCTCGGCCGTTTCCCACTTCTAGTGTACCGTGTCGAAACGTAGCGCATTCAGAACTAATGGTTTTAAGACAAAAAAAAAAGCACTACGTTTCGGTACGGTACGGTTAAAGTGGAAAACCACCTATTTAGTCCTACGATGCGAATGCCCGCTACTACATCCACGGGTCTGCGTCCCCCGGGCAACCCATCTGGACGTAATTTTTCGTAATTTTCTGAACCTTTGAGTGTTTTAGAGCGCCCTGTTCCCGACCTTGCATAAAAGTGATGTCTATGCCGTGTTCGTTGTGGTAATGCGCATGGTTTGGTGGACAATGCATCAGCTGTATAGAAGAATGCCGCGCATTTAGTGGGTGGAGAATGGGCGACATTTATGTAAGGAGAAGGGACTGGGGTCTAATATCGGTATTCCTCTTTGCTTTTTCTTGGGAAAAAGGTAATGTTGATGCTATTTTGTACGCGCAAATCCTTTCCAATCCTTGCCTTTTAAGTTTTCAAATAACGAAGTGCGTTAGTAATTGATAAATATAATTTACATTGTAAATCTTTGAGGGATTTTTTTTTCTTTTTGTAATCGTCTTTCCGTCGTCAACAAAGTTAGAATTTGTCCTGTTAGCATGAGTCTGCAAAAAATTATTGGTTATCATTTGTTTTCGTCTTGAATGTTTAGGATATCGTCATGGGTCGCAGACCAGCAAGATGGTAAGTGTATAGAAAAAAATAGTTTAATGCAAAAACATGCTTAATGCAAATATTTGTTAATAATAATCAAAATGGCCAATCTTCTGCTTGAACAACAAGACAAAATTTTACTTTATCTCCATACTACCAACTGGTGAAGGAAAAAGAAAGTAAGCAATTGATAACTGATTGATATATTTTGCAATTTTTGTATTTAGGATTAGTTGATGAATATTTTTATACTATTCTCTTTGAATTGTCACTGAAATATCATTTCAAATTTTTAATCAGATCAAACAAAGCTTGCACTGTGTTGGGCATTGCTGGAATTGACTGATACATTATCCAGTTTAATGTGTTAAGCATTGATTGATGTTTACTGATTTGTGGTTTTTCATTATATGTCAGTTACCGATACTGCAAGAACAAGCCATACCCTAAGTCAAGATTCTGTCGTGGTGTGCCAGATCCAAAAATTCGAATCTATGATTTGGGTCGTAAAAAAGCAAATGTTGACGACTTTCCTCTGTGCATCCACATGGTGTCTAATGAGTATGAACAGTTGTCAGGTGAAGCATTAGAAGCAGCACGTATATGTGCCAACAAGTACATGGTAAAGAACTGTGGGAAAGATGCCTTTCACATAAGGATTCGTCTACACCCTTTCCATGTCTTGCGTATCAACAAAATGTTGTCCTGTGCTGGAGCTGATAGGTGAAGTATTCAGATAATATTAAATAAGGTTAATTTTGGTATATGTGCTAAAATGTGTCAGTTTAATGGCTTAATACTGATAATGTCTTCTAAGTGTTAAGCGTTATTCCAATATAAACAGGTCATTTTGATTTTATCACTAAGAAGTTTCTTTATAGTTTTAGTTAACTATGTTAAGCTTGTGGAACAGCACGTTTTATTTTATTGTTTTATAGCAGTAAAATAAAACATGATGTTCCACAAGCTTAACAATTATCAAATTATCACCATGCAGAACTTCAAAGGATAGTTTTACTTAGTTGAAAATGCTATTACAAGAGCTGTCTTGAGATTAATAACTTAGTATTTTTCATTTAAAGAAAAATCACTGTCCTTATGATATTTTTAAAACATAATGTCTGCTATAAGCTGGCATAAATTGTGGCAGCAGCTTTGAATATATATGAGAACTTGTTAAATTCCAACATTTTTGACCCAGAATTGAAAACCATGGGGGCTTTTGCTAAACAATTAGAATTTCTGTGAGATAAAAGTACCCAGTAAAGGCATGTTCAAATTGTAATCTTTTAATATTTTTCTCAGGCTGCAAACTGGTATGCGAGGAGCTTTCGGCAAGCCTTTGGGTACTGTGGCTCGTGTTCATATTGGTCAGGTGATTTTATCCATTCGCTCTAAACCTCAGAACAAGGCAGCCTGCATTGAAGCTTTCAGAAGAGCTAAAATGAAGTTTCCTGGACGACAAAAGGTTCAATTTTAAAAATTTAAAGTGAAAATTTGTTCTTTTGTGTCCATATAGTTACACAAAGTTCTCCCCAGAATTTTTCCCAAGAGTGGTGGTGTATTTGACTTGCTAAATACTACAACACAAGCAGATATTTTCTTTCACTGGTACGCTAGTAATACTATCGTACTATGATGAAAATCAGTCAGCCAATCTTCAGTTCAGTGAAATGATAACTGGGTTATAAATTGCAGGATAAATCAAACTGGAGGAGTAGGAATAATACTCCTATCAAAATACCACAAGAACCATGTGAAAAAAGATCTGGTAAAATCTTGCTTTTTGTGTGATTTGCAATACATGTATTGGGAGTGGTACAACCCCTGTGAGCAGTATTGAACAGCTTGTAGATAACTGAAAGGGTTGGGAAACTGCTGGCACTTAAATTAAGAGAAGCTGGTGTTTCAGGTGAAGGACCTTCACTTGAAACATCAGTTTCTCTAAATTTAATTTTTTAATTATCTATTTATATAATAGACAGTTTTTAAAAATCAGCAAGTACAATCAGTGATTTATTTGTAAAGTGAACAGATTGAACCCAGGATTTTCATTAGATGTTTGTTAAAGTTAGTTGACTGTCTAGGTTGGTGTTATCTGGAGAAAGACTGGTATTGACCCTCTTTTCCAGCTCTGACGATGATCACAGCTGAAGTCAAAAAGTCATGCAATAACATCAGACTTTCTCAGGACTACAATAATAAACTTAAGCTGGACAATCAACTACAATAAACATTAAGGGTTATTTCTAATATTACATGTAGGTTTAGGCTGTTTGGATAAAAACCCAGAAACTGTCAAAAAAAAAACAAGTAAACAGATTTTTACCATTTACAAACCACATCTAGAGAACATATAATACACACTAGACTTTTTATATATTTTAAATGCCATATTTAAATCTTAGAAAGTTGCACCTCAAAAGAGCCAACTGTTTAGATTAACAACAAAGTTATTTAAAAAATGAGAAAGAAATTAGTGAAGGCACAAACATCTTCTTCACATTCTTTGTCAGGAGCACAAGCATATCAGAAATTTCAGGCTTCAGTTGTAATTGTGCTGGTGTGGTCACTAAGCTTGGGTTGCTGAATATTCTTTTTTATGGTGACTTGCTTTTTAACTAGGGAACAATGCCTAACCCCTCTGTTTTCTCCATGGTAAAATGTTTTCAAAACTTGGCTGATCATTTAATGTTGCAGTTTGTTTTTGTGGATATGCCAATTCTTCAACAATTCTTTGTTTCTTTCAGTTTTCCAGTTTTTTGCTAAAAACCACATCAATAACATCAGTTCTCAAAAAAAATATTGTTTCTTTTTGGGTTTTATCTTTTAATCACCTTGGACTGTTTATTACCACAACTGTGTGGACAATTGACAACATTCCCATGAAGTAGCAACCATTGTGGAAGTTTGGGAGAACTCAAAAAGATACAGATTTTTACATGAAAAACCTGCCCCAACAGTTCCCTCTTATTTCTATACAGAACTCTTTAGAATCATGAAATGAGGATGTTTGGTACTGCTGTCATAATTATGATTAATTTTGTTCACCCAGTGATGTTTATTTGTTGTAGATCTTTGTGTCCAAAAAATGGGGGTTCACAAAATTTGACAAGGCAGAATATGAGAAAGGTCGAGCTGATGGTTCAATTGTCCCTGCTGGTGTTCATGCAAAGTATTACCCAAACCATGGACCATTGGCTGCTTGGAAGAAGAGAGTAGCTGCTTAGATAATGGACATTGGAGATAATTATTGTCTAACATCTCAAAATAAAGGTCAATCTGGCAAATGAAATATGCTGTACCTCCAGAAGTATATTAGTGTTCTTTTTATGTTTTGAGTTTAATGATTTACTGGGTAAACAGCTTTCTTCTTTCTGCATCTCCAATTTCACAGGGTTTGTATGGGTCATAAAAATCATAAAGTACTAAATTAAAAATTTGGTTTTAAAGCCATAAAAAATCATAAAAAACCAAGGAATTTGTTTCAGAGTCATAAAATAGTCATAACATTTTATAACCTTTTGTATATTCATCCAAGAAACCACTTTCCAGTATCTGGAACCTGAAACCTTTTTCATAATTGGTTTTGCTTTTGGTACAATCTAGGTCCTAAATATTTGAACACAGTGTAATAAAAAAGTAATAAAATTTTGTTTCCTAATTCATTACAAACCCTTTGATCTTTAACTAGCCAAAGAAAGTGGGAGATGATGGCATTGGACCAAGAGAATGCTACATGATGTCATGCCTAAAAGCAGTAGAAAAAAATAAGGAAAAAGTAGGAACCAGGAGAGAGTTGTTCAGGACTTGAGATAAATGGCCTTTAGAATAAAACTTCCCGACCCTGATAGGGAAAGCAGACATTAAATTGATTGATTGGTTGATAACTAGCTCAACTACATGTTACATTGTTTTCCTGTGGTCATTAGCTGCATTGGAATTTCTTATTTGCAAGCTCACAGCATAAGATGTCAACTTATTAGCCTAAAACCATGCAACTTGAATGTCTTTTTCACCCGTAATGTCTCAGATTACCTTAACTTTCATCAGGTCTGTTGACATTCAACATCTGGTCAGTGGGTAATGATACACCATTTGACAGCCATGTGTTTCTCTTTAAAGAGGAAATTCCTTTGGTGATAGCCAAACAAAAATACTAGATTGTGCCCTGGTAGCCAAAGGATTCAAAAATATACAAGCAGAGTTCAGATAAGTTGCTGTGAGTGACCTGCACTCAAAGCAGCAAACAAATGAAATTGTACTTTATTATTAGGAAAAGGAGATACTGCCTGGATAGTTTTGTTTGGCAGATAAAATTTACTTTCAGCTGTTCAGTTCTTGGACAGTGGTTATTCATTATAACTCATCAATCAGATAAGCTATCCAGGGTTTGAACATCCCACACTTGGAAAGGAAGCAGTTAATGCATAGTAAATATAGCTTAAGTAGAAGAATGAACTAGGGTAGAGAATGATGTTAAATGCGACTCTGAGTGATGAACCGTACCGGACTAGTAGAAAAAGCCCTACTTGGCCTGGCAGGGATTTGAATCTGCGACCTTTGGTTTACTAGTCCGACGCTGTACCAATTGAGCCACAGGTCAAGTTGGGAGCTGGTCATGAAATGATCTTACTTGGGCTCTTGATATTTCAAAACATATACTAGTTTCCTCCATATTGGGACATTTAAATCCTATCTGATTTTAAATAGCTTATTTAAATGTCCTGATATAGAGGAAACTAGTATATCTTTCAAAATATCAAGAGTCCAAGTAAGATCATTTTGTGACCAGCTCCCAACTTGACCTGTAGCTCAGTTGGTAGAGCATCGGGCTAGTAAACCGAAGGTCACAGGTTCGAATCCCTGCTGGGGGCCAAGTAGAGTTTTCTCCACTTGTCTGGTATGGTTTGTTACTTGGAGTAACATCTAACAACAGCATAGTTAATATTTTTTTATCTTTTATTACATTTCTTTTTGGGAACTTGGTGCTACTTCTGTTATTTGTTAATCTCCCGGAATTTTACCACCATGGATCTATTCTGCATAGTACTGTTTGGAAAATCATTTCTTTATAATTTTTTCTTAATGCCTGTTGATTACAAGTGAATGGGGATTCAATGCCTTTCATTTTTTTCCTACATTGGGGCAGTAGTCGTCAATAGTCATTGAGGCTACACTGGGGCAATAATCAGAATGGTAAGATATGTTATGATTCCTTTTATTGCATATTGATGTATCCTCACAGCTTGTTCACAACTCGTATTTACCCAGACCCTGCTCTGGATTTAATATCTTAAATAACCTTCCTCAGTTACTCTGCCATCTGTGTTCTAATGGCCCAGTGGTTATTGGCTAACATTCAGGAAGTCCCATTTGGAGCTGATGGTTTTTCAGACTATCAAAAAACTATGCATTACCAGTACTTGAACATGAACAAAATTTAAATGTAGATTCTAGTTATCTTGCTTTGTTTGAGAACAAGACAAAAAATCAGGGATTAAAAAGAGCTAATAAGTCATCGGGATTTCATGAAAGCTAGTGATGCATATTAGCCTTTTGACCCTATTAGTGTTACCTGCCAAATCAAACGATCTGGTGTTTGCCAGATTAAAATAACGGAAGTAAAAGAGGTGCAGTAAAACTAGCTGGTATTTTAGGTCAGTCTAAAAAATGAGTTCAAATTTGCAGGAACATGATT
Organism: Nanipora kamurai; assembly: GCA_036872915.1. Lineage (NCBI taxonomy): Eukaryota > Metazoa > Cnidaria > Anthozoa > Scleralcyonacea > Helioporidae > Nanipora > Nanipora kamurai. The sequence goes on along the minus strand of JBAHVQ010000456.1, from coordinate 2,155,063 downwards.
GAATCAGTTTTGATGTTGGTGATGTTGCCTTTGAGTTTTCAAAATGAGTACATAATTGTACTTGCTTTATACATTGTTGCTTACCATAGCAGGTAATTGGCCTCAACTGGAAATATCTCTAGCTTTTACTTTAATTTAGATAGCATCTTACTTTAATTTAGATAAACACCCTTTGCATGAGATGTCAAAATTACCCGTCTTGATGACACCTCTAGAGGTCTGGCTTTCAACATCAAATGATTAATGCAAATCCCTTTGTATACAAGCATATTCCCTCCATGAGGCAAATTTACACAGAGTCCACAGCATATTCATATTGGCTAGGAGTCATTCAATGCTGGAATGTATATTCAAAATGCAACATGTTTTATTTCATTGGTTGCCTGTTAAATTGCAAAGGTCTGTGGTAAATCATTAATTCCTAATTATGTATTTCCTAATTATGTGACACGTCAAACGAGACAATTTGTGCAAACAGACGGTCTTGTCATTTTTGGATGAAAAGCAAGAGCCAGCTATTAAACAGGCAGCACGTTGGCCTACAATTTGCCACCATTAACTGGACAAGAGAATGGACGGGTAAGTTGCTTGTTTGATTTTTCACAGACATGCTAAGTAGCAAAGCAACGAAATATCTTAGGTGTAAAGCATTTACAGTTCTTTATTTCCACATATTTACCTTTTAATGTTCTCGAATCTTAGTGAAACTAACAATGAGATAATTGAAAAATAGTTTGAACTGAAGTTTGTTTCGTTAGTATATTTAACTGGGAAGTTTTTAATATTTAGCTACGAAGCTAATAATTTCAAGATAAGACGGTGCCGTTTAGCTTCTGCTCGGTTTCCAGTCTCAAATGAAATTAATAATTCGTTATTTGACGTCCTGTTAAAACCCATTTTTCGAGCGAAGGCCTTTCGTTGGAGTGAAGGAAGGGCTTTCATGTGCGAGCTCACCTACGATGCAGCTTGGTTTGTGCGGTTCTACTCTACAACATGGCGAGTAAACTCAGTTGTTTATGGTTGGCAGAGGAACATGAAAGTCATGGTCTTCGACAGTTTTTCGAAGCAATTTCTTAGTTTGAAATTCTTGGTGAGACAATTTGGTTCTTTCTTCCAGGTTAAAGTTAAAGAAGGAAGCAGAGCTTCGCAATGCAGCCCAAGGTATAAAATAAAATACTCTTGATCATTCACAGTTCCTTGACGACACAGACGATGCACGATATCGACACCTGTCACGCAGATTGTCGAGATTACGGAAGATGAGGGCTGAGCATATGTCACTTCAAAGTGGAACAAGTTTAGGGGGATGAAGATACCCAATTTCTTCAATATAGAAAAATAAAACAACCTCTTCACATGCAACTGAACATACGAATACAAGGTGGCAGATGGCTTTCTTCCTCAGGAGAGACCAGCCGACTGTCTGATAACCGATTTACACTAAAACTAACCCAGGTTTACCCCACATTAGTACAAACTCCTCTTGAAAATTTAAAAAAAACTGGAAGTCAGTATCTGGAGCACAAATGAAACTGCCAGATGACTTTGCAAAAACCCAAAATATCACAGATCCGTTAGTTTTTGTCTTGATGCGAATCTAGAGACTCTAGATTCGCATCAAGTCCTGAGGCTGGTCAAGGTGGTAGGAGTGGTCTGTACAGTACACAGTACAGGAGTTGTGCCCTAGCAACGAATCATCGGTGGTACTCAGGACAAATAGCAAAGGAAAACTTGATCTGTGATTGCTACGGGTCAGGTACTGCTTTGGAATTTTGTCTTGATTGCCCGTGATTCTCTTCTAGAGTTGAACTCCTCTATTGCTGCTTCTAATGCATTTGATAGTCTCAAAATACAAACCCCTGGATGAGTATTCCAGGTAGCTTTTTGCATCACTGTATCCAAACATGCAAATTCTTTTGGTATTTATTTTATAAAATAAGAACAGATGAAGTAACAACTGATGAAATGAGTAATTCTAAAAGAAATATTACCAACTTTCAATCAAAGGCAAGCTTAAACATGGAACAAGCACCTAAGTAGATGCTCAGTGGCTCAGCCATTTAATATTAAAAATATACATAACAACAATCTGATTTGTTGGTGTAACTGTCAAATTCATTCGCATTTCTTGTCATGAATAACAAATCAATTTAAGCCCATGCAGTTAAACTATATAAATACTCTATCCATTTTTATTGAACTACTTCAGAAACCTCACTGGATGATTTTTTCACTTAACAAGTACTTTTCTACAAAGGTCTCCAGCTTCAAAATCAATCTTTGGTAAAGGACTGAAAAGTGGAAGCTGTGAATCATGTTATATCAAGTGTCATGTATACTGCTACTCGCAGGGGTGTCCCCCCCATTTATGTGCTGTTTTTGTATTTAAACCAACAAGTTTATCCACCATGCACAGTTAATCAAGACTATCTGGTCAACAAAAGTCAAGCTACATGTACTTCAACATGGAAAAAAAATGAGAAAGTATTTCTTAGCCATTTGGATATCAAACAATAAACATGTACCATGTTTTTGGGTTACCACATCTATAGATATTTCTTTTATGAAATAATAAGATTGGACTTCAGCTACAAGATGGACTTCAACAACTTCACTAAATTTTCAGTGGTAAATTTTATATATCAGTAAATTATGATACTGTACTTAATGGTGAACACAAAGTTGGTTCAGTTATGATGCTGCCATTCGGTGGTGTGTTATTGTCATAATTTATACTTGAATTTATTACTTGCATTTTCATTGAAATTTTTCATTTTTATTTTTAGCTGCAGGAAAACCATTTGAATTGGCATTAGTAAAAGAAAAATTGCTTGAAATTGAAACACCAAAAATCTCTGAGTTTCAACGCAGTCTCCTAGCAGATGCTGATGTTGCAAAGCGTATTGCCAATGCTTTGGATGCACAAAGTACTACCACTTTTGTGAGCTTGCTTGAAAATTGTTCTGGAGTTGTGCTAACTTCTGGAATAGGTAAGCAGATATTGTGTCTGACTTTGATAAGCAAATTTTGTGACAAATCAGACCTCTGGTCAGCTATAAATATACCTGTTTCAGCAGTTTTAGATGTCAGCTGAGATTTTTTAGGGCCACAGTTTAACTGAAGTTTAGGGAAAAATATACCTTTAGTATGTTTCACCATACTTCTACCTGTCGCTTCTCTGACTGCAATCAATGACAGAATGGTCGGGAATCCTTCAAAAACATTGATTCATGTGTTTGAGACAGCAAATCAAGAAATCTAGTCTGCCAAAAATGTATCCCCTTTTTTCTTTTTTGTTTTATCAAGTATCAAAGCTATAACTCAAATGCTGGACAAAATCTTTTGTTGTATTCTTCAAACAAAAATACAGTGTACCCTTGAAATTTTCTTTTCTATTGAGATATCCATGGTTGAGTCTGGAAATTTTATGTGCTACTTTGTTACTTTTGTATGTTGAGTAGTCACAATATGATCTGGCATTCCAGGTGTGCATTAAGGTTTTTTGGGAAAATTAATGATTGTACAGATTCAGAAGATAAAATTAATTGTAATGGAGAATAGTGAAGATAAGAATCAGGTGTGTACCAGGAAGTGAAAATATTGGAAGATTATACCTAAATTGCCTTCCTCTTCATTTCTGCCTCAAAAAAAGGAACTTGGCTCAAAACCTTTAGAATGAATGGTTTCAATCACTGAAATATGATGGTGTCAATCACATTTATTCTTCTTGGGTGCTCTCGACATATTGTTGTTTCAACAGAAAAATATGAGCATCACTATTATATAGTATATTTAGTCCCTTTACCTTGTGTAAAGGAATATCTGTATTCCTTATACCTTTAAAAATTTTTATTCCTCATACTTTGAGAAGTAGAAAATTGATTTAGTATGCACCACATTATTAGACTAGACAGTCTCTTTTTATCATTGTTAGACAGTAGAAATTTTTGGGAAGCCCAGGCCTCCCTGCAGCCAAGCCATTATCAATGACTGAAAGTATATGGTGAGATTTATTATGCCTTTAAGACCACTTGTGTCCCATTTTTTCAGGAAAATCAGGGATAGTTGCTGGAAGGCTTTCAGCCTCACTGGCATCTACTGGCACTCCTTCTCATTTTGTTCATGCTGCAGAATGGACACATGGAGACCTAGGAAGAGCTCGTTCAGGAGATGTTGCTGTCTTCCTTTCGCACAGTGGAAATACTAAGGAGTGTGTGAATGCAGCAGAGTTGCTTCAGCAGAGAGGAATCACTGTACTGGCAATTGTTGGGAAAAGTGGTAAGAAATCAAAGTTCATGGCTGGATTATTAAATTTGACTTCCAGAAACCTCTGTTAACCTGAATAAAATCGTGTGGTGATTACCTGAACATGAGAGGTACTCATGAAGTAACAGGTTTGAGTGAAATATATTTATTTCTACTATTTGAATCCTGAAAACCAGCTCTGCTGAAGTGAATTTGGAATTATAGATTTGAAGAAGGGACTATGACACAACTAAAAATGCACAACGTTTATTACACCGGCATCAAGGTCATTACAAAGCTATCCATTAAGCTGTTATCAAGACCTATGTGGAAAGAAGGGAGTTAATTCTATAGTGTTTTTGAAATACACCGCGTAAATTTATTAACAGCGAAACTTTCGTCCCGTGTATTTAAGACTTCATCAGAGCACTTCATGAAGTCCCGAGTCATGGGACGAAAACTTGGCTGTTAATAAATTTACACAGTGTATACCACAAATAGTATTGAATAGAGTGTGTATCTTTGCGTATCTGCATGATGGAGGAGAAAATGGTTGTAAACAAAGTTATTTACATAGTTGAACTTTGGAACTTTGATGTACTCCTCCAACATGGCCGCTGTAACGTACAATCAGTGACAAAATACCCTGGGACAGTTCCAATTTTTGATGTTTTCTCAATATGCATAGCATTTTTGGACTAAAAGAGTGCTATCCCTCCCCCACCCTGTTCAATGTTGAGTAAGACTAAAGGGGTAAAGGGGCACACCTAACCGCAAACAATGTGTCTGCATAGCGACCAACATTGAATTGGGAGAGGGGGGATTGTAAGCAAAAGAAAATTTTACTGTATAAAGACAAACGTCCCAACAATTCTGTCACTGGTTGTAGCATGCACACACTCTATTATATACCAGAGTGTATAAAAAAAAACACTTCCCTAACTAAACATTTTAATGATTATTCTTCAAAAATCACCTGTTGAACCAAAAATAATTTGTAAAGAACTTTAAAGCATGACTAGGGTAGCATTTTTTTTTTGGCGCACACTATATCGCCGTGCGAACTTACAAAAAAATTAAAGAAGCGAGTCAATTGGCATAGGTATCACTCTTTCGTGTTCGGTGGTTTGTCGTAAAATCGTGTCGCACAGCCGGAACTGTCTCGGACAGAAAGTAGTTCAACGTCTTAAATTCGCAAATAAAATCACCTGGAAAGCGCTAACATGTTTCTTATGTACTTGTTCAGTACAGGAATAACTTCAGCTAACAGATCTTGTGTGCAAGTAACTCATGTAGATTGACTATCTACTGAGCCGTCGAATTGTCCGTGCATGCGTTTCCGTGGCACCTTATCGTGCACATTTTACTCGCTTTTAAATAACTGCCTCTACCAGATGTCCTCCTTGTTTCAAATGTTTATTCCTAGCTTGTAATGTTTTTTTTTCCTCATAGAGTGTGGTCTTAGGCAATGGTCAGATGCTTTGATTAATTATGGTGTGGCTGGAACAGTTCAAGATTCCACAGGTGGTGCACCCACCAGAAGTATTGTGCTGCAGGTAAGGTTATAGATGATAGATGACAGGCGTAATTTCTAATATGTTTGTGGAAGTTGATCGTCCAGGTTAGTGTAGTCTTGAGAGAGTCACTTCCACCAACAGTCTTTCTCAAGACTACACTAACCTGAACGACCAACTTCCACAAACATGTCACGATTCTCCAAGGTTCAAAGCATTCACTGTACTGCGTAGTTTCCAAATTAGTTAAATTCGACATGTGTACATCGAACGGAATGTACCCATGTTGAATTTAAATGAAATTAAACATTTTCAAGAAAATCATGACATTATCAAGGAAAGACTAAACCCGACTAAAAATTAAATAAAACAGCTCAAGTTTCAAGTAGAAGATCCTGTTTTAGAATTGTCTTCAAGATCGCTTGGACGGATTATTTCATGATCGTCTTAAACAAGAAAATTTACCCAGAATTCGCTGATTCAAATGGAATTTGGAGTCGCTTCAGTCTACCAGACCGCTGCTCTACAAGTTAATGATTTGAGGCAGTTTTGCCCATTTAAGTTAATTAGGAATTCTCGTTACAATTCAACGCTTGCTTTTTTAAATTCATTTGAAAGAAAATGCTGTCCGCAAATCAAAAAAGTGCCTGTTACTGCACTGTGCTTTTGTCCGTTTTGATAACAAGAGAAAGCACTGACAGAGAAAAATAACAAAGAAAAATGACTCGGACATCTCCCGGAAAAATTTTCACACGCTGGTTTTCGGTGGATTAACACCGGGCTATCCTTTAAATTAAATCTTTGACTGAGGGTTGATTTTCGAGTGTAAGAAGTTCTTGGAGTCCCTTACACCAAAACATTCAATCGATGAAACCACCTGACAGTATATGCCAAATGTTCATTTTAATATGTGCTTAAAATTGTCGTGCGCTCCTGCTTACCTATGGATACAAACACGTAAATTAGCTTTTGTTTGTGAGATAACGCGCTGATTTAGAACATCCATAATCCGTTCTTTTGTCCGCTGAAGAAGCCGTAGTGATCAGGTGAAATCTTTATGCAACCGGCAAAACAAAAGTTTGCTGACATGACGTCGGGGGCCCAAATAAATAGGAAGCTTACGCAAGCTGCGACGACGACGGTAAGAAACAAAGTAATTAAAGTTTAATACTCGAGAGTACATCATTGCCGTTATACTCAACTCAACATATTCGTTTTTCTACCGCTCTGACGTTTTTGAGTCATTGCAGTTTGAAAAATGCCAAATGCCTTCTATGCTGTGCTTCCTGACGTCGTCTTGTGAAGCTAAAAAAGCGTCGAGTCACGTCGCGTTTACAACCAGAACAATGGCGAGAATGTTCTTGGGAATAAAAATTATTCATTCTCTTTGTTGAGAAAAAGTTATTTTGCGAGGACGCTTCATCCTGGACATTGCCGTTGAGTTTGTGTAACTACCTCCTAGCACCGGGCACACCAGCACCTAAAACTGCCCTGGGGAGATCCCTACTGACAGTTTTTAAACTTATTTTTGACTGTTTATACAGTAAAGAACCATATGGTTGTAATTTCTGTAATGTCTCTTAGGAAATGATCGTCAATGCCATTGAATGTGAGTTAATGGCCCGACGTAAGTTCACCAAGAATGACTTCTTGAGGAATCACCCTGGCGGTTCCCTTGGAAAAAAGTTGGCCCAAGAAAAGAAATAGATTCATCCATATTCATGAAGTATAACAGGTTTGGAAAGGATATTTGAAGTTGCAGTCGATAGAACCTTTGTTGTGGCCTGGTGTCGGAAAAACATTCACTATGAAAGCAAACTTTCTTTCGTGTTGTATTATAGTGCTGCAAATTTGAGAGCATCTTTCATATTTTCACCACACGCAGTTGACGTGTGTACAGTTTAGTGATGCCGGTGATGTCGAACAAATTATGTATATTATTTTAGAACCTTGTAATCATTTCATTGTAAGTTAAACGTAATTCAAAAATGAAAATCATGAAAGAATGGATGAACAACCTTCTGAGTTACATGGAATTTACGAGGTTCAATGCAATATATTTTTTTTGATATTTCTGTTCTGTTAACTAGTTCGAATTTCTCTTTTTCCCCATTATTGACTTGCAGTTGGATTTTTACTACTTTCCGCGCTGTAACCCCTACTTTCGAATTCTCGCTCGACCAAAATTGAAGGCCATGGCTAAGTAATATTTAAAAAACGAGTAGGAGTCTTGTATCGGATAAAACAAAAGGCGACATCCGAGCGTTTTAGATCCGGTGAAACAAGTACCAAGAGCTTTTTGAATGGCTTCAAAAACGAACTCCTAAACACGCTAATTATTGACTTTTTGACGTAATATTTAAAAGCCTAGTAACAGTTCTCGAAAGGATATGAATTACGAGGCGGCAGCCGCATACTTTAGAACCGATAAAGCCGGTTGTACGAGTTTGCGAAAGACTAAAACGAATGTCCTTATATGTTAATTGACGACGAAAGTTTGATAGTTATCGTATTTTGAGCTACAAAAATTTGAAGAGTAAAGCAAGCGCGCTCTATATCACAAATATATGCTAAGCGGTTATTTCCTCATGAATCATTAATTTTCAAATTTGTAAATATTTATAAATTTAGTGATAGTTTTTAACATTCTTAATACCTGTAAATCCATTGTAATTTTGTACCTAAGATGGATGAAATAAACTATTATTATTATTAGGCCCACTGAGGTTTTCCCTTACCCTGAATGAAATCATCTGGCCTTAACGTAAATAAAATTATTAAAGACGACAATTGCCGTTTTCAGGGCTCAGAGGGTTAAATAATTCATAGTAGTTTTTAACCCTTTAAGGGGATGTCTGTAGTTCTCACTGTCCAAAACTTACTTTCACTTAATAGGTGGTGTGCAGTTTACGTCATGGCCGCCATGTTGGATGAACATAAAGGTTTTTCTTGATCTGCAGTTATAATTTCATCCAGCATGGTGCAAATGTCTTTGTCCTTTGAATCTCGAGGGATTGGTTGCACACCACCTATACCGACCCCATATCGTGTGACTGAGTGTAAATGCCTAATATTTATTGAATATACCCTTCACCGTGAACTCGGCAGCGGCCTTAGCGGCTCGTATAGATTTACGAAGTCAACCTCGATAATGATGGTCCTTTATTAAACAAGAGAACCCTGCGTACAAAACGGAGGGAGTGAAAAGTCTTCGTCTCGACAGTATTCTCAACATCGTCCTAGTTCTATATGCAGCTCCATCCAGACCATTTTAGGTCTTCTGGACGACGTTTAGCTCGCGGAGGTTAACTAAAGCTTAACTTGCTTAACTTAAAACTTGCTTAACTCTATTCGATCCAGCACCTAAATACCCAACCACAGTGATCAATTTCGACAGTTGCCATATTCACAAGATTCCTGTTCAAATTTTTACTCCAAATTACCATTTTTGGAATCTACTTTAAAAAGTGACCCGGAAAAGAATTTCCTTTTGCTGCGCAACAAACCGTGACCAAAAGTTAGCAAGATTTTTATTTTATTAACTTCCTCAGAGATTAATTCCTTCCTGTCCGTATAGGTCTTCAGTGACCTATGGAGACTTTAGTATTTTACTCTGGCTAACGCCAGACGATTTTACCCCCAGATTTCTTTTTACCCCAAAAATGTTCGCACATCTGCCAGAGAACTATTCCGTTCGAGTTTCTCCAAACCCAAGCATTTTATGGACCGTCAAAGTCACGAAAAAAACGTCGCCAGTTTCGTTCACAACTGGGCTTGTGGGGAGAATTGGTTTATGCCTACTTAGACGTCAAATTAATGTACATGGCACAAAGATGACCAATAGGATTTAAAAATCGATAACAAACTAGTTAATGAGATGTAAATGATGGGTAGTCATTTGGTATTTTAAAACGTCGATCAGTTAACCGAAAACGGGGAGGACCCGGCAGAGGCCTCAAGGGAATGGTAACACGTAATAAGCAACAGGTTAAAACAAAAGAAAACCCAAGGGAATAAGGGATACAAGCTAATGCTTTTTATGGTAGGAAAGACCATTAACTTCTGAGAAGGAAAAAGTCATAAAATACAAACCAATGTATTTATCCGCCCCTGCTAGACAAATCATTAGCTTGTGAGGGGATGAATGAGACAAACTGAATTACTAAAATAAAATCTGAGAGAATAAAGTTTCACTCCGACGAAGGGCCTTCGCTCGAAACGTCAGTTTAACCATTCTTAAGTTCCGGCAGTTTCTCAAACATTTTGACTATCTACATAGCCGTTCAATACTGCCGAGGCAGCACTCTAATTTTTATATCATTGTTTATAAATACTTCGGTTAATTCTGGTGGCGTACGTAATCATGATTTTAAGAAAACTTAGGTTTTCTTAACCTCCTGCTTATTACCCGTCTGCGTGTTACCATTCCCTTGCGGCCTCTGCCGAGTCCTCCCCCTTTTCGGTTAATTGATCGACGTTTTAAAATACCAAGTGACTATCCGTCATTTACATCTCATTAGCTAGTTTGTTATCGATTTTTAAATCCTGTGGGTCATCTTTTCGTCACATGATTTCTTCTCAATATAAAAACACCACTTATTTTTTCCATTTTACGTTTCGCTCCGACGAAGGGCCTTCGCTCGAAACGTCAGTTTAAGCATTCTTAAGTTCTCGCAGCTTCCCAAACCTTTTGACTATCTACAAAGCCGTTCAATACTGCCGACGCAGTACTCTAATTTTAATATTATAATTTACATGGCAGTCATTCTTTGAAAATAGCCATGTAAATGTAAATTAGCCATGGTAAGTCCACTTTTTAAGTTTGTCGTAACTGCTGCTGTGCGTACGAGTAAAACCTGGATGAATCCGACCATTATGAAGAAATTTTTCATTTCGTTTTAACTTGACAGGTCTCATAGTGTTTATAAGGAAACATCACGTTTCACTCCAATGAAGGACCTTCGCTCGAAACGTCAGTTCAACCATTCTTAAGTTCCGGCAGTTTCCCAAAACTTTTGACTATCTACAAGCCGTTCAATACTGCCGACGCAGCACTCTAATTGTTATATTATAACTTACATGGCAGTCATTCTTTGAAAATAGCCATATAAATTAGTTTGTGACGTCTGAGTAGGCAAAGACCCATTCTCCCCTGACGAGCTCGGTTGTGTACCAATATGGCGGTGTTTTTTCATGATTTAACAGGCCATAAACTTCCTTGGTTTAGAGACAATAGAGCAAAATAAAATATGTCTCTGGGAAACGTATGAGCTTTTTGGAATAAAAAGAAATTTGGGGGTAATATACACTTTAAAGGGTTACGCAAGAAAATTTTTTCTTGGTAAGTCCACTTTTTAAGTTTGTCGTAACTGCTGCTGTGCGTGCGAGTAAAACCTGGATGAATCCGACTATTATGAAGAAATTTTTCATTTCGTTTTAACTCCTATTCGGCCCAATACCCAAATACGCGATCTGAGTGTGCGATTTCAACACTTGCTATTTTCACAAGATTCCAGATCTAACGTTGACTCGAACTACCATTTTTGGAACATACGCAAAAAAGGCGGCTCAGGGAAGTTCTTTCTTGCGCATTTCTCTGCGCATTATTGTTTTTGCGCGTGACCAAATGTTTAGCAAGATATTTTCGACATTCCATTTACTTTCTTGGACGTTAAAGAGATATGGTTGACGGCGGAAGTCAGAGACTATAGTCGTTCTAAAAGAACTGAAGAATATTTGAAGACCATGAAAGAAGCTACAAGTATCAAATATCGTAGTCAAATTAAACTTGCTATCGTTCATTGCATTATAGTACTGCGTAATGGCATTGCATCTACCTATCGCATCATGTGACACGGTGGATGAGCCGGAATTGCCACTAGGCTTTCCAGTGTCAACATGGCTTTAAATCTCCTCTTGATGTGAAATTACTCGTGAAAAATAAGAATAAATTTCCAATAAATGCTCCACAGAATAACGGATCGTTAGAGAACTTTCCGCAAGCTCTTACCTTATCTCCTGTTTACCAAGCACGCAAAAAATATTAGTCGGCGACAGCTCTCATACTTAAGGTCTTTTCACGCTGGACGCGAAACCGTAACGCGACTCTATTTTTGTAATTTCGGAAGCGAATAAATTCGTCCCTTCATGAGAAGCTTGATAAAATAAGAATGACAGTATAACTTGTTGATTCTACACCATTTTCACTTCAAATTCGTCGCGAGCCACATCAAATTCATAATAGGTCAAATCAAATTCGTAATAGATCAAATCAACTTCGTAATAGGTCAAATCAAATTCCAAGTGGTAGATCCCTCAATTCGCTGACAGTCGGCCAGTGTTTTTGGCAGTGGGTTATGCATC
>JBAHVQ010000456.1:2114191-2126909 GCA_036872915.1 Nanipora kamurai | reverse complement strand
CCAGCCAGCATTTTTGTATAGGATTGCTTATAGTGCATAAAAATGACAGCAACAATGTAGTGTCTTTCAGTACAAGTAAACTGCATTCCAATCTTGTATGACTTGTGGTGATATTTATTTACCTGCTATTTTCCATTGTAGAATGATTGGTGAGATTATGGGATGTTTGAAAGGCGAAACACAGGTACTGAAAGAATGTGTTTGATTACTCTCTTAACTGCAGTACATGTATCACCTGGATTTTGCAATGTCTGCTCGTAAGTTTCATGTGAACTGGTTGTGGGACAGTTTAACAAAGAGAAAAACAAGTGGACAGACAAACAAACAAACAAAAGAAATAATGAAGAGATGAAAAAATAAGAAATGTTCTGGTTTTGAAGAGAAATCCCTTAATTAGATATTCATCTAAGTGTAAACAAACCTCAAGTTGCTAAGTGATGTTACCTTGAAGGAAATTTAACATTAAACCAGGGGGTTTTCAACCAACTAAGCATGAGTTAAGACTTGTGGCATTAAGTAGCTATTTACTTCAAGATTTCATCAATAAGAGACCACATTGAAGCATTATCTTGTTCCCAGAGCTTATGCTGCACTACAGAAACAAGGCTCTAGGATAATCCATCATCAGAAACAGTAAAACATTGTTCTGGGGAAAAAAATGTGATAAACGCATTAATATCTTTTTTAACTTTGCTCTACCCTTAGACAGATGATATGAGGTGTGCTTGTTTTGAACATTATCACCTGGTAGAAATATTGGGAGTTAAGTTATAGACAGCCACAGAGTTATCATTCATTTGTGTAGTGCAGCAAGGGCTCTGGGAATTGATCCAAGCAAAGTTCAAGAAGGTGCACACTCCTTGCCATATCCTGTAACGCTTTCAACCTATGTTCTCTTGCGACCCACGTCAAAACAGCTGCTGTTAGGTGTTTTACTGATGTGCTTTCATGTGTAATGCATCTTACCAAGTTGGGCACTTTGATACCCTCAATAAAGTTGTCTGATATTTATGATGCTAGATCAACAGGAGTGCCCACTCTGGAAGAAGGAAACCACTTCTGTCCAGCTGAAAGTATTCGCTAATATTCCTTCTGCTGACTGGTCATTTGTTGCTCAATATTTTGGTTTGATTTAGGTTTGAAAGAAAAAAACAACAATCTGAGCCCTTGACAGGATTTGAAAAATTATTTTCTGAAATTTTCAGCTGAAAATGATTTTTGGGCCTAGTGCTGAAGCACTCACCCCAGTCTTAACAAACTTGTTAATAAACATCAAGGATCCCCTTGGATGTCTTCAGAAAGTGGAGCTGATCTAGACGTATCAGCATATCATCAATAATTCATAAGCAAAACACAAAGGACTGCAGTAATGAGGAGGCATTTGAATGTCTGACATTAATTTGCATTAAATTGCGACAGCTTTCAACCTTATTCTCCGTAAATACAGCATTGTTCTCGGCTGTTAACCAGTCTTCGTGTTGGAATACCTAAAGGCTGATTTACAAGATGTGATAGTCATATGTGATTGCTTGTCCTATTGGACTTGATTACCTTAACTGACAAGAGCCTTAAGGACATGTTGCAACGCTTTTAGGGTGAACTGAAAGTAGCCGTTGTGCCCTTACAGGAGATTAGATACACGAGAAAGGACAATCATGTATGACAGTCATATTATGTAAATCAACCTTAAAGAGACCATCCTTTGCATGTATGTAATGATGTATTGCAATTGCTGTTCACAGTTTGTTTGCCTCTCTTTCAGGTGTTAACTATCCCAAACTATGTGCAAATATTTTGCAAACTGACCAAAGTGAGTGTATATGAAGAAATTACATTAAAAAAACTGCTCTTGTGACATGAACTTTTTAAAGTTTGAATTTAGGAAGTTTTTAGTGCACTTCATTAGCTGTAACTTTTTAGCTTGAAAGTTTCTTTTAACTATAATCAGTGCACTATTGGTCTTAAAATGTTCAGTATCAACCTCACTGCAATTTCCTCTTTAAAATATTTACATTAAAACATCATTCATTGAATGCTCGTTCTATTCTGTTTAGGCTGAACGAAAAGTCGAAAACTTTGCTTCCTACATTGCAGATATGACCCTTTTACGAGAGAATTGTGGAAGGTTGGTCAGTTTTTGATATTTTTTCTGTGTCATCATGCAGTTTCAGAGGATTGTATTAAATTACTTTTCATTCACTTTCTAGCTACAGCTGTGCTGTTATAGCTCTCTCATGTACATTGTTAGGAAAATTAATTTGCTATCCTGGTAAGTTGAGATTATGGTACACCTTGTGTACAGTATGCAGTATTGTGAAAACTTGAAGAGTGCATGCCTGGCCTTAATAATTGGTGAATAAATATTATTGAATAGAGTGACAAATAATATGCAAAGATGAAAAGCATTTTTTAGCATCAAACAGTTTTATCAAGGAAAGTAATTCGCATGTTGCTATGACAATGACGTCTTAAAATGGCTCATAATTACTGTTAAACACTTTAACTTGTAAAAGGCCTTGGACATATTCAGAGAACTTCAGTGGTGGTATAAGATGAGGTATAAAACTGTTGAGATAATTGGTCATATTCATTTTTTTTCAGAATCCACCTGGTGTCAGAGTATAGAGATTTTTCTACCTTTTGACAAACACATTGTTATGACTTGCATGGATTTCCTCTTTGAGAAATGGTACAGCTGTTTTTTCATTGCATGGACTTGTAGTTTCAATTCCATTCTTTTGTTTATGGTGTTAAATTATCAACTAAATTTTGTGACTCAATTAATTTTACAAGATTACAGCAAATAGGTATGTAAGTCCTAAATATGCAGGACTGCTTATTATATTTTTGCTAACATCTAAATTATCATTTTCTTAGTATGGTTGAAGACTGTCTCATGGACCAACAGAATGTGAAACTTAATGCAGTCAAAGAAAGGTTTGTATTACTTTGTAAACCTCACTAATAATTCAAGGCAAAAAAAAACAAAGAAATGACAGCATTGTCTCCCCAATTTATGTATAAGTTCCTGTTTATTCACTTGGCTTTAATGGCTAGTATCTTCCAAACTGTCATAGACAAGTTATTTAGGAACATTCTTGTCACAAGTGTCATATACGATATTCATGCCCCAACCTTGGGATTTTGTAAACCTCATACAATTCCTGGCTGCTTATCATTCTGTCACTTATTGTTTGTGACAACACCAGCCTCTCATGTGCACATCTTGAATTACATTCATCTCATTCAATGTTTGTGAAAGTTGATTGCCCAGGTAGTGTAGTCTTGAGAAAGACATTTGGTGTTTGTGGGAGTGACTGATGTCAGAGCCAAGAGTCACTTCCTGTATTTTATGACCTTAACTGATGCTTTGACATCTTTTCCTCAAACTCATTGATAATTCATACAGTAAAAATAAACAAAAAAGGTAATGACTATGTGGAAATCAGAAAGATTACAGCCACATTTTGTCAACTTTTGTCTTAATTTTCTCTCAAATTACTGTTTTGTTCATGAAGTAATTTCATGCAAACAATCATTTGGTGTTCTTCCAACTTCAAAGTACCACTGAACTCATGAAAACTTGGCTTTACCTCATTTTTAAACTTGCTTCTCTGTATTTAGAAATTGGAGGAACAACATTCACACATGTTTGAAATATTACTTAAAAGAGTAAATAATACCATTGAACATTAATGTACAACCCAGTCTTTATGTTGTCTTACAGATAATCAAAAGGTTTGGGAAACTGCTGGAACTTAAGAATGGTTAAACTGACATTAAACGTCAGTTTCCCAAACCTTTTGATTATCTACAAGCTGTTCAATACTGTCAGTGTAGCACTCTACTTTATTTCACTGTTGTCTTACAGGTATGATTCACCTCGTTTCTCAGAAGTTAGCAAAATTAAGGTAAGTTGGAAATTGTGGCAGGTATTTTTTTTTCCTTTTGTAATGCTAGACCTAAGCTTTACTGGAATGCTTTTAGCTCACATTTTTGTGACACATTTTCACATTTTTTAAAATTAATGGAGACCATACTAATTGAATCCTATAAACATAGAAACTGTAGGGAACCACCTTAACTGGATGCTAAAGTACTGACATTTTTTGTGCTGTTTGCACATTCCAGATCCCAAGTAAAGAAGAAATGAAAGAACTAATCCAGCATTTTTCACAGCTTGATGAAATCTGCATGCCAGGAGAGGACACAGTTCTGAACACAACAATATGCAGTATTGCATCCAGTGGTTATGATGGAGATGAAGAGGACTTGGGTGATATTGGGGATGTGGAGGATGATGATGATGAAATGGTGTGGTATGATGAATGCTTGGAGGGAGAAACCAAGTGCGATCAGGAAGGGACACCTAGAGTTATCGACCATGATGTAATGACGGATGTTTTGGATTGTGATCAAATTGAACGGTCAACCCCAAGCTTTCTGTCACCAGGTTGGTTGAAATCCATGATAAACCAGTCTTCCTCCCATGGAGCAAGAAGTCGCTCTCTTGGTAGTAATGAACAACGAGAAGGCATGCCTAGGGCACAGTTCCATTCTGTTGGAGCAGACATTACTCCATCCAGCATACATTCACGAAGGCCGCTGATGGATGTGAATAACAGACCTCGAAATACCTTGTCTGCCATTGGTGGAATGGGTAACGCAGAGGCACAGTTTAAACCAATTCAAAGTTGTATGCAGGGAGCATCTGAAAATGTTAGCATGAACAATTAAATTAAATTATAGCTTCTCTATTTATAGATATTGTAGAAATTCTGTACATAAATATTAAATAGATATTTTCGTATTACGATATTTTTATAATTGAACACCATTCTTAGCTTTGTAATTATTGATAGACTTTGTCTAAAAGTGATTTTGCAGTAGTGCTTTCTGTGAAAGGACAATATCGAGCAGGATTCCCATAAATGCTTTCAAACAAAACATTTTAAATTATAATGGTGGATTGTTAGGTTTTTATTCGTACATGATTTGGTAGTCAGTCTACCTACCCTTGATTCTCTTCAATAGTTTAATATCCAATCATGTTATTAAATTGATTTCTTGAATTAACCTATTGAACTCGTAGGACGAGTATACTCATCTTGATAGCTGTTTAATCCACTGATCTTGGTTTTTCAAGTTGATTGGTCAAGTTTGCCACATGACTTTCTCCCATAAAAACAACACCTGATTTCACTGATGAAGGGCCAGTTTTTCTACTCCTAAGTTCTGGTTGTTTCCTAACCCTTTCTGGTCTTCTAAAAAGTTAATGGTCGGTAGACTGCTTAACTTATGTGGAAGAAGAAAGTGAAATGTTTGGATTATTATGTTTTGCTCTGATGAAAAGCCTCAGCTGAGAACTTTAGATTTTGTATACATAGGGGTTGTATACAAATGGGGTTAACGAACCCAATGCACAACAGGGGAATGAACAAGATCAAAGGAAGAACAAATGAAAAAAATTCAGGCATAAAAAGATTAAATATTTATAATCTGTAGAATTTCATTTGTTTGAGAGAAAATTTAGCACTGAGTTCAAGGAAATTTGCTTGTTCCGAAAATAGAAAAGGCAGCAAATCACCAGTTAAAAATTGCTATGTGGGAGTTCATAAACCAATAAGCAATGACTTTGGCAAAACAATCCTATTTCAATCTTATCCAGCATAAGTTGTATGTATGTTGCAAGCTAATCTTGGCCTTTGTTTGGAATGTTAAAAATAACATTAAAATTTGCTAATCTGGGAAAGCTTTTTTGCAGTTCATTTATCCACAATTTCAACTCCTTTTCACCTCCATTGTCAGTAATACATAGAGCAAGGATACTATCTAGAAGAAACAGGAAAACTTCATTGATATGTGAAAGTAATGAGATCATATTGCAGGTGGGTGGTACTGGTAAGTAATTACAAACATGTCTTTTACTGCATATCATTACATCCTAAACCAAATGAGTGTGGGAAGTGGACAGATATTCTACAGTCTAATCTAGTAGCCAAGCTGTATAAAATAATGATGACAAAGGGTGGTAGTAATGGGTGATGAGTGAAGTGTGGTGGCAGTTACCATCTGGTAAAGCTGTATATAGTGGTGTGCTGATGGTGATAATACAGTTAAATGCTAATATACTCCAAAGATGAAAAGAATTTAGGTGGAACTTGCACTCAATTGATAAAATGTAAATTCATGTGCTAAATAATACACTTTGCATTAAATCTACATTTTAAATTTGCATTGGCAAATTGTGAACAACTACCAATAACTCAAACTCAGTAAGAACATGCATATACTGTAGTCATAAGCTCTTATATCTATTTCTGCAAAATATTATACCCACTGTCAGTATTTAGGTGAGGAATGACATCAGCTTGTAAAATGTAATAGTAGATCTTAATTTTCCTTAACCAGACAAGACAAGGTCCTTCAACAAATAGTGGACTACTCTCATCATATCCTTTCAGCAAATGCATGGCATCTTCATTCTCAGTTCCAACAATCAGTGAATGTGCTTCTTGACTTGATTTATCCTGTAAAAAAAGTGTCAGTGAACATTTTTGATTTGTATGATTTGACAATGGTACAAATGCCTTGCTGGAGCATTTGTATAGGTAATCATACAATCAATGAAGAGTTTAATGTTCAAGTTGAAGTTATTGAGTATAAGTACATCTTCAAAAAGCCCAAAATTGTGACCTCATAGGGAGAACACCATTTGGGCAGTCTGTCCAAATCAATTCCAGATTGACCAATGAATTGTGTGACTACTTATAATAAATGATATGCATGAAAAAATTAAGAAAACAGTCGCATACCTAGTAAGAAAAACAGCTCACTAAATAAAACTTGATCTAAACCACAGCAATTGTTTTCACACTCAATTTTAGAAAAATTTTCCTATAGTTCCAACATCTTAATTATCTTTTAATGGCTTTCATTGTTACAGTATATTGTAAACCAAGATGCCCTTCATTGCCATATTTTCATGGGCATACATTTTCCTCAAGAGTTGACGAAAACTAGTGAGTACTGATTATTGAGGTGTTACTCCATTATGTCTCTAAATTCATTTAATTTGTCAATTTATCACTTTCCTGGTCACAATGTTTTTCATTGCCTAAGTATTTACTCCATTATTTTCATACATGGTTGAATGTTAAGAGGGAGCTTTTGCCAAGTTGGTAGATTTATGTCTGCAATGATTTGTGTTAACATTCAATAAACTGACATGAAAGGTTGTAGAGCTGATTGTTTACACCAAAAACATCAACCTTATCTGAATAGCACAGTCAAAAGATAATATTTCTGCTTTTTCGATCAGTTGGTTAGTGTGTAAAAATTACTCTAAGATAGAGCTGGTGCATGAAATTGCACCCCCAAAACTACCAGGGACACCATTGTACCTTGTACACTGATACAGAAGCTTCAAGACCAATCATCCTTTTGATGGCTAGTTCAAACAAGTCAAGTTTATCAGTTGGAAGATTTTTGGGCAGTGGATCAGGATACATCATGTCAAACTTGTCAAACCAGAATACAATGCGCTTCAGTTTACTCATTGGAATGCTGTCCTCTCCAAATACTGCATCAATGATATCATAGGTATCCACATTTGGTCTTATACCATTTTCTTCAAGCTTTGTTAGTAAGTGGATAGCACAGTCTATTTGGGGTCGATATCGTGTCCACAAAGTGTCAAAAACGTTCCTATTGTGGTAACGACCTTTTGGGAAAACATCAAATAGTTTATTATAAACATCCACATTTTTGGATACTCCAAAAGGTTCCATATAAGCCATTGCAGTGGAAATAAAATTAATTAACTTAAGCCTTTTTAAATCTCTTTTCTGGTATTCGTCGATTGCTTTCCTGAAACCGTCTTCATTAAGTGAATCCATTGCAATTGTTTCAAAAATTTGAGCAGTCTTGGTTAATTGTTTTGATGGATATAATCGATGAAGTGGATGAATATTCCCCTTAATCTCTCTGCTTTCATAATATCCTGGTAGTTTGTTTAAAAGGTCTTTTTGACCATTGGCACTTTCTTCTTTAACTAAATTTGCTTCTTTGGAATTGTGTTGGTAGCGTTGGCTAAGTGAGGTACATGTATAATTTAAGATTCCATGTCCACAATAAGCGCTTTTAATGGAGGAAATAGCTGGCATTTCCCCCACCCAGATAAACTTGTGTGTTAGCAAACGACTAAAAACACGAAGGGACATTTTAAACATTCAGAATATACGACAACAACAGAGTTCTAACGAGTGGTAAATTTATCCACTGGCAGCCATATTTGATATATTTTTCGCTTATGGTCGGAATGCATCGTACAGTAGTCGGTTATACGTTCGAATTGGAACCCCTGTTTTTTGGTCTGGTTTACGACCACCCCGTTTCTGGTTTAATAATCCACGTGAATGTCGTGTCCGGTCTTTTCCATTCTCCAATTTGGCGTGTGAAAGTGTATGTATAGAATATTGAAGAATTTTTACCATTTAATAACACATTCTAATCCATCATAGACTAAGTTTTTGCGAACGAAGTTAGTAGGTCTTGGTCATTTGTAAAAACTGACACTGAGGCCAGTCGTGGAGATGTTTTCCCTACAAAATCTTTCATACAAATCTCAAATTTTGTCCAAGTTGAACTGAGAACCTGCCACGGCTACAGAACTGTAGATTTAAGTGATTCTAACTTCCCTTGGAAATGTATATCTAAGCTAGATTTATGCTTTTCAGGAATTTTCAAAGCTACTTTCTTTGTTAAAATTCCCATTCAAGTAAATATGGTGTAACGGGCAAAAGTTTGCTATGATATTCCAGAAGCTAAACCCAAGCCACGTTTTTATGTATAAGTACCTTCCTTAACCTATGAGCAATTGCTGAATTCTGTAAACCGTAATTTTTTCAGAAATATTGCCAATTTGTACAAATACTTGTGACCTTCATGTAAAGCTTTTGTGTAGGATATTTACTGTAGCTAAGTTAAACTACAGCTTAACTTTTTTCCTCGTTTCTTAAGGTTTATTGGAAATTTGCTGTTTTAGGGGGTAATAGCCCTAATGAAATTTTTAAAAACATGCAAGCAATAAGCTGCTTGTTATGTGTAATCACAAGCCCCCTCCTGAATGTCTTTAACCACTCCTAACAAATAAGACTTGAAAAGGGCCTGGTAGGCAGATCAGGTTTGTTCATCCTGTTTCTTTGCAGTCTTTCTAGGAAATAAAACTGTTCTTATGCAGCGATGAAAGCTCTAGCTGCTGAACCACTGTGCTAGTTATACTCTTGTTAACCCATAAAGGGGTAAGGGTACACTCTAGTATTTTACTCAGGATGAATCCAGATGATTTTACTTGCCACTGGGATGAGCCCTGGGAGTTACAGGATTAAAACTGAAATATTATAGTATAATATATATAGTAGGCACCATTTAAGAGTTAATAGCACACAGTGATGGCATACATTTCTCACATCTGTCACTAGGGTTTTGACTCTGAAACTGTGCAGTTGTCCAGTTAACTCTTTCCTTTCACTAGGGGATGTACACCAATTTTATGCAGCCTAACACCAAATAATTTTGCTTGTCAATGGGAGAGTTGGGACAGGAATGACTCAAAACTTGACACAACAATATATTGAGTACAACAGTACATCCAGGGTAGCCTGTGAAAATATGTCCTATAACCTGAGGCAGCTGAACATAACTGATTCTGATTAATTAAGTTGTGAGTTCGTTGTCTTAGTGATTCATTTCTGACAAGTGCCAGTAGAATAAATGTGCAAAGTAAATGTCTGTATTAAAATTATTTGTGCTTTGTTAGGTTGTTCCGTCGTAACTTTTTTTGGCACAGCTATACACAATGTCTGGAGGGCCTGGTTCAGAACTTCTTCAACTCAAAGAGGAAGATGTTGTGAAATTCTTAGTGTCTGGAACTCATCTTGGTTCCAATAATGTTGATTTTCAAATGCAGAGCTATGTGTACAAGCGAAAACCAGATGGTATGTCACAATATAAACAGACCAAACTTAGAAATATCAGTAGGTTAATGTGTGGTTTTATTCAGGAAGAACAAAGAGATGACTTCCATGGGATTGTGCCTTTTGGCATTAGTGACATATATAACATTAACATGCTACTATAATTTTTAAAAGTAGCTGTGCTTGGTCTAACCTGTTTAGAATTATATTCTGTCCTGCCAAGTGAATACTTTTAAAAAAATTTCTGACTAAAATCTGCAAGAATGTCTTACATTGCTAGTGGTTTGTACCCTATAAGAAAATGGAAAGTTAGGCACTGCTAAGTGATCATTCATTATATAATCGAAGGACCACTTTAGTAGACTCTAAGGAAAGTTTACCTCAAACTTTTTTTCAAAGCCCACCTTAAATACACTCTAATTTTTCAATACCAGTCCTGAAAATGTTCTGAATTTTTTAACACCTCTCCATTGTCATAAGATAAAGAAGACTGACAAATTAAAAGCTGAGCAGTGTTTAAGAGGTCCCAGATGTGTAAAAAGATAAAAAACCAAAGGAAATTTCTATAACCCATAATTCTGGGTGCATAATTTTCAAAGCCTCTTGTTCGGGAGCAAAAAATTTCTTTAATCCAGCCAGCTTTTTATCCAACTGACCATCATCATAACTAATGCACCATCCTTATTATAAAGTAAACTAAACATGAAAAGAAGTGTTGATCTTGTAAAGTCTTTCACTGGTCATTGTATGAATGTGTATGATTACCAGTTAATTTGATGGTAACAAACAGCAACTGCTGTCACATTTTGAATTTTAAAAGTAAACATATCAACAGTTATGACCAAAACACATGACTACAAACTAAATGCAAACTACGATATAAAAGTTGGGTGCTTTGTCAGCAGTATTTAACAGCTTTTACATAACCAAAAGGGTTGGGAAACTGCTAGAACTTAAATTTAGAGAAGCTGACATTTTGAGCAATGCCCCTTTGTGAGACATTTCACTCTGACAAAGAGCCTTTGCTCAAAACATTAGTTTCTCTAAGTTTAAGTTCCAGCCATTTCCCAACCCTATTGGTTCTAGCCTAGTTCATTGCTATGTAGTACTGTGCAAATTTGTTCAACTGCTCAGTGAAAAGTAGGAGCTAACTATGTACAGTACTAGTTAAACACAAACATTATCAATATAATAATAAGCATTATTCATCATGAAATCATCTTAGTTCTGAAAAGCTTGAACACTTTACATTTGACTTCTTTCAGGTGTTTACATTCTCAATCTTCGTAAAACCTGGGAAAAACTGTTACTAGCTGCTCGTATCATTGTTGCCATAGAAAATCCTGCTGATGTTTGTGTCATCTCTGCTCGACCTTATAGTCAGGTGAGTTAAATAAGTAATGTTAGGAGAAGTAACATTTTCTCCAATATCCCTCAGCACTTGCAACACTGTTGCACTATATGGTATTTCATATTAGCTAAGGAACTGCAAGACTAGACATTTGAAGTGGCAGCATACAAACAGTGTATAATTTGCATTAAATATTTTCAAAACGAGATGTTCCCAGGTAAAAATTTTGAGACACCATTTCTGAAGATTTCCACATAGTTACACGTTTGTTTTACTAGTGCATGTTAATTTTCTATCTTCAGCGCGCAGTCCTCAAATTTGCAGCCTATACTGGTGCCACACCTATTGCTGGTCGTTTCACCCCTGGTACATTCACCAATCAGATCCAGGCAGCCTTCCGTGAACCTAGGCTCTTGATTATCAGTGACCCAAGGATTGACCATCAGGTATTTGTCATATTGCAGTTTGTGAGGTACTTTGGATCCTTTGAACATTAGGTGATTCTTGAAGTTGTCTTGATGAATGTAGTCATGGGAAAGACTACATACATACTGCTATTGGTTGTAGCTGACATTTTAACAGTCTTAGTTATCTTCTGAGTTCAGGGAAGAATGTTGTGTGTTGGTTACATTATTGGAGGATGGTGGTTATACAGACGGGTCTGTTTTTGTCAATGTACTGTCACGGAGTTATGTATAGTGTTACTGTTTCTTTCATTCATCCCAAGATCATCTTTTGTTTGCTGGTTCGTTTCAAGTCATTGATGGGTCTTTGGTAAAGTGCCAGATTGAGTAATTGTTATGATAAGTTAATAATTTGTACTAAGTTGGTGCAGTGAGTAGTGACACATTCTGCAGAGTCCATTTCAGTTTAGTTATTGGTTTAATCTTCTTTTGCACTGTAGTTTGTTTGGTTTCCATTCTATTCAGCAAGTTTGCATTCAGCTTTTTATTCAATTTCATGCCTGTCTGCTGTCCATAAATGGCTCGGTACTGGGTGCATTTGATAGTGTAAATTGTGCCTTTTTTGCAGGATTAATGGTTATATTCTGATATTAATCCCTTCCATTTTCTTTTAGGCTGTGACTGAAGCATCATATGTCAATATTCCAGTTATCTCATTCTGCAATACTGATTCACCATTGAGACATATTGATCTAGCAATCCCTTGTAACAATAAGGGAGCACATTCCATTGGCTTGATGTGGTGGATGTTGGCTCGTGAGGTGTTACGTATGAGAGGCACCATTAGCCGTGAAATACCTTGGGAAATCATGGTTGATCTCTTTTTCTACCGTGATCCAGAAGAGGTAAGTTAACGTTATGGTGTAATATCAAACAAGAAATTAATTAATTAATTAATTATTAATTTGAAGAGGTACGTTAACGTT
>JBAHVQ010000456.1:2086027-2106289 GCA_036872915.1 Nanipora kamurai | reverse complement strand
TAACAATTTTATTGAATTCATTAGTGACTCTATATAGAGTTGTTAATGAATTCAATAGAGTGGTTAATGAATTCATTGGAGGCTAGTCAATTTAATGCTATTGTTAAAGTTTTGTTTTCTTAACCCCATATTTTCCCTGCGCTTCAAAGCCCTCGCCACTTCAAGAATTTAATACACTATGACTTATAGAGCAAAGAAATATTCAAATCTGATTGGCCGAGTGAATGCAGTTATTCTCTAACTTCAATTACGACGTGCTTTAAACAAAATAATTTTTCATGCAAAACAGAGAGAATTAATTAGCCCTTTACGAAAACGCTGCATCATTGGTAATGAGGACTAAATGGAAAGAAAATATTTGAATTAAGTCATGGGTCAAATATTTCCTTTGAAAGTGACTACAAGGATCAATTATTTCTTTTCAAATTAGTCCTGATTACCCATGATGCACCGTTCTCGTAAAAGGGTTTATTATTTTTCAATCTTCGGGGGTATTCTGTACATTGTCCTTCTGTATACTATATTGCCACCCAGACCATTTTCAATTCTTCAGGATGACTTCAGCTGGAGAACGGACAGAAGCTGTTGTTTTTGATCCTTCGACTACGACCCAAGAATATGGTCATTTTAGGAGAACTGAACCGTTTTAGAAGTCATTAACTCTTTCCTGTCCGAGGACTTTCTCCTGGACGAGTAACATCGTCTGGCGTTAGCCAGAGTTAAATAGCTCCATAGGTCACTGAGGACCTAGAGGGACAGGAAGGAGTTAAACAAGCCCCGAGTATCAATCGCAGTGGTCAGTTAACCCTGGTTTCTTTAACCCTGTAACGTACAGTGTCCCATATATCGGACATCAGGAGCAAAAGAACAAACGGGAAAACAGTAAAAACAAAGGGAGAACAAAGAACACAAGAAAAAACTTTATGCATTAAAGGATTAAATGCTGAAATTTGAAACGGCGTCGGCGTTGAAATTGACATCGTAGGTCGTAAAGTCCTTAGTGACGTGCTGGTAGCATCAGTACGCAACTCAGACGTAAACTTTGATTTATTTTTTTTTTAATTTAGTTGCTTGAGAAGTACCGGAGAGATGTCTGTTTATTCCGAAAACCAAAGCATTAGTGTCAGTGAAGAAATCGCTGCAACTGTCAAGGTAATACCACTTTAGTACGTAATATTTGTGACGTGATCTGTCGGTGAAGTTAATACGAGAGGTGTCGGATACGGATATTTGGCAAAATCCAACTGTCTGATTTGACCGAAGCGGAGCAGAGCGTGGAACTATGAGCAGAAATGTGCCGTTCTGGGCCAAGACAGTTTGATATGAAAAGTAATCCAGTGCTGTGTAGCTGAGGTCTTATTTACGGGACGTAAGGTCTGTACTAGTAAAATATCGGGCGGATCAGACATGTTTTTACGCTACTGTGGCTTGAAAAGTTTTGAACGTAGCTTACAAAACTACCGTTCATGACCCAACGTTTCGACACTCTCTCTGCTGTCTTCATTAGGGGTGATTAGACAGCAGACAGGAGTGTCGAAACGTTGGATCGTGAACGGTAGGTTTGTAAGCTACATTCAAAACTTTTCAAGCCACAGTAGCGTAAAACCATGTGAGATTATTCACCCGGTTGCGTCGGGAAATTGTTTACATCGGGCGGAAGTTTTTAAGTACGGATCAAGACGAACGTGGAGAGCCGAGGTCCATGCAAAAAAAACAGAAGTCTGTCGTTTCACTTGTGCAGACCAAACAAGCGAGGTCCATAAGGAGTTTATTATTACGGCTTTATTAAAAGATAATCTAAAACTGTTAAGACACTGCAGAACTCGTAACGATTTTCTGATGTATTATATTTTTCAATCTTTAAAGTTTTGCATGGTGATAATTGATATACTATGTAAAGTTTGTGGAACACCACATTTTATTTTACTGCTAAGCTTTTGGCCTGTGGACTCAGGACTTCATCAGAGCAATTGCCAACGGTCCGTTGGCTCACGTCATAAGTACGAAGCAACTATTAGAAATCACCCAAGACAGCAAACACTCCAATTTTAATTAACTAAAACTAAAGACAACTGAGTAAAGAAAGCAGGAAACAAGTCGAAACTTAGCAGTACAATAAAACATGGTGTTCCACAAACTTTACATAGTATATGTTATATTTTTATTCTGAACAATTAAAAAGAGCAGGTGTGATGTAAATATAAGATTGCTGAAACACCATAAGTCTTTATCAAATGTAAAGTGGTGTTTCTACAATCTTATATTTCCAAACGATCTTGATAAGATTGGCTGGAAGATTGTTCTCAAAAAATCACAACGTTTTTAATTCTTGTTTTAATTTTAACATGTTTCGCAAGTTCGTCTTCCTTCATCAGGTTAGATGTAACTGTTAATTTGAGTGCGTGCTTCAGTGTCTTGCTGACCTGAAGACACACACGTACAAAATTTCCCTCCCTAGGCAGCCACCTTTGCTTCACTTTTTTCCCCGGCAAATGACTGGGAGTTAGCCATCCGTGTATACCAGGTGATCTGACCACAAGCAAAAGACCTGGAACTAGCAGCAAAATAGAAATCCAGTTTTATATCTTTAATCAATTGTAACCTTTTGTCAATTTGGTGAAACTGTTCGAAACTTTGTGTCAGTATTCAGTAAAGGGAAAGGTATCTCCTTGACGAATTTAAGAGGAAAATTTTGTATAGTCCATGAGATATTAACTAATTTAAAATAGCGCTCCGACAGGATGACGTCACTGTTCATATTTATCCACATTTACCCATAGCTCTTGCGGCCCCAACAATAGAAAATAGCTCATTTGAAAGTCAATTTCTGTTTATTTTTCCCCATTTCGTGCTATAAATAGCACCTCGACGGTACGCTATTGAAAATGGATTTCCATTTCAAAACTAGTCCCAGTCTGTTGTCGCGTTTCCAGATCACCAGGTGGAGATCACTAATTTGATCACATCTGCCATGTTGGAAATTCAGTAGAAGACTGGGGAGTAGTCTCGACCCAGCTTTCTGCTCAATTTTTAATATATATCAGGTGTACCCCATTCCCCACATGAAGTACCCTGATCCTCCTACCATAAGAAAAACCCATATAGTTCTGCTAAGGATTCTTGTCACCTCACTGTGTGCCCTGTTAGTAAGTAATTCATAGGTAAATGGCTTAATTCTGGTTCTACCTACTTGGCATGCCTGACTTGAACTAGGTAATACTCAGTGGCGTGTCCAGGGTTTTATTTTTGGGAGGACTGAAGGGGTACATGCCGCTGCCAGCCATACACATCGTCAGCGGCTTTCTTAGAAAACACTCGCGGGAACCTCGTGGAGACAGTTGTATTCGGGGTAAATCAATCCACCCTATTTAAACTACTGTATTGAAACTGGCGAAAAAGACGTGGAATTACAGGCTTCAGCGAATTCAATTCTTTAATTGTGCATTCAACTATGTCATTTTTTAATTCTGTTGTGCCAGTTTTCAGTTGGGGGGCATAAATGTGGGCAGAAGATTTATTTAGGTTGGCATGTACCCCCAACGCCTCCCCTGTGGACGCGCCACTGGTAATAATGTTATTGAGGTTGCTTTTAGGTCGCTGCAGAAAAATGGTACGCGGTGCAGTATGCATGGTATGAACCAAAGGAACCGGTATGTGTTTACTGTATAAGTTATAACTTGATATGCAGACTTTTCAGGTTTGTAATGGAGAATTTTTATCGCAAAATATTTCACGTATTCACGACCGACGACTAACACGAGTTTCAAGCTATCCATTTGCCGTAAACGCGAATCTTATCCTCTCCATTCACGCATTCACGTATTCACGACCGACGACTACCATGAGTTTCAAGCAGTCAATTTGCCGTAAACGCGAATCTTATCCTCTCTATTCACGTATTCGGTAGACGACAAACATGAGTTTTACGCTATTAATTTTCTGTAAACGCGAATCTTATCCTCCCTATTTACGTATTCACGGCAGACGACAAACATAAGTTTCAATGCATCAATTTGTCGTAAACGCCAATCATATTCCTTCTATTCACGTATTCATGGCAGACGGCAAACACGAGTTTTACGCTATCAATTTACTGTAAACACGAATCTTATCCTCTCTATTTTAATTGCGGAATTACAATTTCAGTATGCCTTCAACTCGTAGAAAGCACCTAAACATCCTAATAGCAGTCGCATTCTCCATTACCACATTCAGACTGCTGCAGCGAATTATCTTTTGAAATTCTCATTATTAAAACTTCACCACAAAGAGATAACCTAGCGTCGCGGTTGGTCAATTAAGGATACCAAAACATCGAAGCTAGTAAAGAAAAAACAAATAAGTAAGGAAAACAAGTAAGTACGAAAAACGATATTTTCAACAAGCACGTTTTCCACCCGTTGATCAACGATACGCAGATTTGCTCATTGCAAGAAAAAGAAATATTTGTTTTACCTGACCGGAATTAGATTTAGCTTGGCAAAAATTTGCCGTTCCCAGGTCTTTTTGTACGTGAATAGGCATAATCAAATGCCGACCTTGTTTTCAAAGGGCTGCCTACTTTTTAACAAACTTCGATTTCTTGCTAGCAATAAAGTATGGGCCATACTAGCAGCCTTATCCCTTTCCCGGCAGTACCTCTCCCTTTGACGAGTAAACTGACGGGAGACTGACGGGAAAGAGTTAAAGTAAATGATTTGAACCTGACATTAACGGTAGATGTTTGTGAATAACAAGTCGACAAGTTGACAAGTTGACTCTGAAGACGACTGCTGCTGAGGCTGTCGAAACGTCAGACTTTTCCACCAGCACCAGTAGTCTTGGTCAAGACTTCACTCACCTGGACGATCAACTTTCACAAACATCTGACCAGCAGCTTTATGAGTAGTCAAGTCTCCTCAAAGAAAAAGTCGGAAAATGGCAGGCTCGTTGAAAAACCTGAACTCCAGGCAGTTGGAGTGAGACTCAGGCCCGGGACACACGCTGCAACATTGTCTGCAATTCTGATACAATTATTAAATAGGATAGTCGAGGATAAAATTTTAAGGCGACGTGCCACACTTGCGTTAGAGTTAAGGTAAGCGTTAAAGAATAAGTCAGGTCAACATATGTTTAGGTCGAAGTTTTCACTTACTTATAGCTTCACTAGTATATTCTTATCAAATTCTGGCATCTTAAAATATTTCCTCGTGTATGTCATTAGGGATTTCACGCAATATTGCGTGCAATGTTGCACCGTTTGTCTGCGGCTTCAGTGACATTCCGTGACGACCAAGGGCGTGGGCTGGAGTTTATCTCATGGAGGAGCTGAAGGTCGAATATCACCCGTATATAGAGTTTTCGATCTCAAATATCACCTTTATTTGAAGGTTTTTACGGCTTTCTGACGCAGGTTTTTGACGTTTGAGGTAGCACTGGAGAGGAGGTTGAAGTACCCGAACACCGAGTTTGTAGTGATAACGATGACAACGACCATTTATTGCCTTAACGATAGCCACGCGCTGGTCACGTGTTAGCCTTACGTCTTTTATTTCACCAGTGTACGAATGTCGTAGGTAACAAGTCTAACCCGGATAGATCAAGAAAAGATAAATTACAGGTTTAAAAATGGCGAACAGTTGTTTTGGCGTGGAAAGTTCTTTACTCGAAACGTCAACATTTTTTTTAATTTTCTGTCATCTTTAAAACTTCTTATATTTTACAACTCACTAACTGTGGAACTGATACTTTTTGTACGACTTGTGAGATTTTATTCTGTTCGTGCACGAAAAAGTTGGTTGCCTTAACAGTAAGTGGGCTTACTTCCAAACTAATGGAATTTACCTCAAGTACCGTCCTTCGACGGAGGTCGGTCGGAAATCGGCTGATCACCGCTCGGCCAATCGGCGCTGTTCACCTGCTTTGGCACGTCGCCACTGTTATTCACCAGGTCGACTTTACGGCTCAACATGGCGTTCGACCAGTGTCGGTTCGCTGAATGCTTGGGGAAATACGAGGCGATCTGGAACGTAAAGGCGAAGGACCACGGCAACAAGGAGAGGAGAAAAGCACAGCTGCAAGCGCTAGCCGATGAATTTGGCATAAGTGGTAAGTTGCTACGATGTTTACTGATTTAAACACAACGTACTGTCTCTTAGAGCCGAGTAGCCGACACGCTAGATTTTGTTTTCGCCGAGGGATCGGTTCCCCGTCCGCATAATTGCATCAAACTTAGAATGTATGAAAGCTTTTTGTAATCAGTTGCATACGACAGGATGCTTTCGTTTAACTTTTGTCCGAAAAACGCGTCGGTTGCTACCTTTAGTCGCCTTGTGGGTGTAAGCGAATATATCTCTGATCTAGAGTACGTACAACATATAAGAACTCGCGATTTGATGGTCAGTCGAGCGTCAAATTATGTTAAGTCTTAGCAGCGCCAAAGCGGCCCATTAATAAGTGTTTTGATGAGAAACCATTTCGGGAACAATAAGCGGTAAGCGTCACCGCGTGAATGCTCCGACATTTGAATACCGTTCATGAATAATTATCCGGGCAGAGCGCAATCTTTCGTTCAAAAAACTCTGCCATGCTGCACGACGGTGGCCCGACAGCGATGAAATTTGCCGGGTATTGTGCAGTCCGGTTCGATTTTGAAACGGCATTTGTTAGTTTGGCGTGTTGACGGCTAAAAGGGACGATTGCCTAAGGTTACAAAAATTTGTGAGACTTTCAGAGCATGGTCTGCCACATTGGACGATTAAATGACCTGTGGACTTGGTTGCAACAAACAATGTATGTCGGCCATTGCTTTGTCTAACTTAAGCGAAGGATAAAAATTCCATGGTAGCGCTTGGTCAGCCCTTACGATGTTCCTATCCAAGTCTTAAACTTTGTCTTAGATTCAAGAAGGAAAACCCTACCAGCTCAGTAATGACATGTGGCTGTCTACAATGTCGTGCCATCCACGCCAAATAAATTTACGATTATCTCGATATTTACCACGGTATCTTGGAGTCGGTTTCAGTCTAGCAATTGTTATCAGACTAGTGCTGACTTATCGATGAGAAGTAATGGGCTCGGCAAAAATGTTGATAGTTTATTGCCTGAAAGACTAAAGTCGGTCTATGTTCCTGTCGCTTTGCTGTGGAAACATGATAGTCACTTTGTTTCGTTTGATAACAGCACGACTCCTCCGTAATATACACGACTTTCGAATATCGGTTGCTAGATCGCATATGAATGTTTTTGTCTTGCCTGCCATGCTCAATTTCTGACCTCGTAAAGTCACCGAGTCCTAGAGTACCTCCGCAGTATTACCAGCCAAATAGGTTGTTATTGTTTTTCTCATTTTGGGTTGACGTAATATGAGGCGATGCGTTGACTTGCCTCTAGGGACAGTCGGTCAGAATAATATTTACAAACCGACTCTTCAATAGCCAGTCGCCATAAATTTAAAATCGACTATCCTTAGAACTTGTTGGTGTCCCAAGCGTGGCCAGGAAGTTAAACGCAAAGTTAGATTTACTCTACGTCGTTGGTGGACCGTTCTACAGTCTGCGAAGCGTTTTGTATTGTTGTGCGAAAATTTGGAAATTTGAAACGATTTTTTGTGTCGCAAAGACAGGCTAAAGTGGGGATCTGTAATTCAACAATAAAGTGATGATAGACAGACAGCCGAAGATAAATATGGTGCTACTTTATTGTGAACATTCCTAAAGCCAATTTAATGCCGCAAGGACTTCCTTTGAACTCCGAACGGCAGCGACTTCAGCATCGGACGATGTTCCCTCGCTGTCATGTTCTATTTCGATCAACGAATACGAATAGTTACCCCTGGCAATTCGAACATTTTAACCAATTTTAAACGAGTTAGTAATCCTTTCTTTCCGATGAGGAAATCGTAAGTTAAGGTACGTTTATGAATTTACGATTTTTACCTACGGTTGCCGTCCTTATCAATCTAACGCGTTGCGGAGTGTCCTTGGGCTTGGGAGGTCCGAGAGCATTGGCGAACGAGAATCGTGTCGTGTCGACTCCACAGGTAATATCGCTGGAACGACAGCCGTGTGCAAAAACTGCAGTGCGTAGACGAACCTTGACTAAGACGTCTCAAACGATCTGGTCACTTCCCGGTATCCGGGAAATGCTAACCTCTGTAACAACTGACGAATGCTGCGGTTGTCAGGTATAAGTTATGGAAATTCGTTATCTCTGATAAATCTCCGTGAGTGATCAGATAAAGATCAGTATCAAAAAAATTATCTGTGTGTAAACTGAACTGCAGATTTCACGAGGCGACATAAGAAAATTGCATCAGCCGATCTCGTCTGGTCTTACGGTACCTGCGCGTAAATTTCCCTGTCAATGAACGATAGAAAAAGTAGGTGAAGAAGGATACATTATGCCGTATAATACACACACTTCGTTGAACTATGAACCGGATTTCCGCCCCATTGTTTTTGGCTGTGTTTTGAACAAATCTGTTTGTCCTTTTACGGAGTGAAGCCTTTCAGTCCTATCGCCATAATTTGTAGGAAAATGCAAGGGGACCAAACCGTGGAGAGACGAAATCCAGGCGGAATGCAAACCACCACTCTTCTTCAATAAGACATCACAAAAAAATACATAAAAGCCGTAAGGATGAGACGTTGAAAAGGCGGATTATTCGTTTGTGCATCACGCCAGACCCCTATGAGTACGTGTTAATGTGCCATTTTTCCTCGTTTCCATCTCTACTGTGTTCGAACGTGGTCTTCGGCTTTAACTGACGAATCCGAGACGTTTTTGTTGATTTTCCATGGAAACTATGACATGGTGTTCATCAACACTGAACGAAATAGTTGAAACGAACTTGCTGTCTCAACGTTGATTTCTAATTTTTTTTGGTGGCTTTCTGTGTTTTGTTTTTTACGTTCGTTTCCTCTCCTACTCAAATATTTTGCAACAAAATGCCGAACAATTCAGAGTGATGTCTTTTTTCAAGTTATAGTGTTTCCGTATGGAGGACATAGTATCAGATATCAAATTTATGGCGGGTGTATTTGGCCTGCGAGGTCCGTAGGGAGATCAGTTCCACAGCTTTCCTGTTTTTGCGAGTGACTGTGATAGAATTTCTCGGGTGGTCTCTTATGAACTTCACGATCTCTCAAGTTTCCTGCCATGTAACATCTTCTGGTTTTCAAGACTGATGTGGAATTCAAAGCCGAAAGACAAAATTTAGGTTCGGTAATAGCAAACTGCAGTGAGGAAGGTGAAGTTTCCAAAGTGGTTACTCTAATATGCATGGCCGCAGCGTTTTTAATTCGGTTTCTCCTAGACTGCGAGACAATGGGTTGCGCGTCTCATTCTTTTTTTTCGACAATGTGGGCTGGTAGTTTTGACTCGCCAAATACCGAACACGTGGGTGCGCGCAAGTAGGGTGCGTGCAACAGGTCATACCCGCTCGCTGCACGTGCTGCACTTGTGCAAGCGAAGGAGGTATCCGGCGACGGAAAGCCCCCTTCAATATCCCAGTGAATTTAAGTAAGACCAAAACGGAACCAGTTGTGAAAGATGCTACAGTTGGGCCTCCGGCTGGCAGTTGAACCCGCTAAATAGTGACATGAAGATTGACGTTTTTCGCTTTACCGCTGACTGCAAACTGCGGTTTGACGTTATATGTTATCAGTAAATTCTGCACGTTTTCGACGACAAGACGTAGGTTTTGACGTAAGTCATGTACCTTAACGATTCTCTCTCTTAAATTTATGTTATCTCACGTGTGAATGGTGCTGGTATACAAATTTAAGCCTTTTTCTTTGATTCGCTATGAATTTTAGGATCAATAAGGAAACAGTTTTGCTTTCTTCGTCGTTTGAAGCGTGAACGTTGTACAACTAGAAAATCCAATATAGCGGCACTAACACAACTGCGGCAATTTATGTTATATAAAATCTATTTATTTCTTTGTTAGCAAGAGTATCTTCTTCTTTTTATTGACAATAGAGTATTTAGAAGGAATGATGCCGTTTCGGCGGTCACAAATTAAACATGGTCTAGTTTTTTTCGGGGTTGGTTTACTTCAGTCTTAACTCTTTCCTGTCCGAGGACTTCCCCTTGACGAGCACGATGGTCTAGCGTTAGCCAGAGTTAAGTACTAAACTCTCCATAGGTCACTGAGGACCTACCTATACGGACAGGAAGAGTCAATATTCAAATTGTCGTAAACATCAACGGCAAACCGCTGACCTCAAGCTGCAGTTTGCGGTTTAAGGTAAACGCCAATCTGAAGGTCTCTAATGGCTAAGATTGTTTTGAAGTTTATGCTGGTTAATGTGCCACAAGTGACGATCCTTTAGTGCGCTTGTTTTCTCCAGCGCAAAGCAGTATTCTTTAATCTCGATCTGCTAGTTGCTTCACTTCCCGTGTGATGAGTAAGAAACGAACTGCGAAATTGTCTTGAGAATGAATAACTCCGTCAGGAAACGAATTCACGGTAAATTGTAGGTTTTCATGAAATTTATTAAATTTAGATGAAACTTTGGAAATTTTCGTTGGTTTTATTAGAAGTGATTGTACGGACAAGATAACGTTTATAGAATTTTACAATGGTAAAAGATAAATGTGTATAGTCCTATCATCCGTTAAACCTTAGAATTTTATAAACGTATGGTGGATACAATCATTCGGATAAAACCACCTGACATTCCGACAGTTTCAGCGAAATTTAACAAATTTGATTGAAACAGCAGGTTATGTACTTCAGATTCGAGTACTCAGAAGCAAGACGACTATTCAATGGTGATGATTCAGCTTTATTTCAAGTTATTCTCAAATCGCTTTTCTTTTCATTATTTAGTCGAGTTAGCTGAAACGAAGTATACCAGTCTTAGAACGTACTTTGTTAAACAGAGGAGGAAAGTGAAGGAATCCCAGAAGAACGGATGTGGGCCCGGAGACGTCTACCGACCCTCTTGGCCTCCTTACTCAGCTCTTACTTTCTTGGAAAAGACTCTCGATCATCAGAATACTGCAGACGTGACTCCAGACAGCAGTATGAGGTCGTCAATGGTGGACAACGTGAGGACGACACTTCCAGACAACATGGGACTTGTTACAATGGTTGAACCCGCAGGATCCGTCATTCAAGGCACCATGGGTCTATCTTCGTCAGGAGACGTTAGATCACCAGTACCAGAGGTCAACACCATCATTTTGTCTATGCCAGAGAGCGCCAGCTCACCAGCACCCGATGGTGTCGCGTCACCGCTACCAGAAAGTACCATGCGTATACCAATGCCAGGAAGTATGAGACTGCCGATCAAAACCGAAGACGAAGAACCAGCGCAGCGCTTGGAGACGTTTCCAGAACAGGTGGAAGTCCAGCGTGTTGATGATTCCCCTCCGACATCAACTTCCACGAGATTAGAAAACACCCTTCCTCCTCGTTCTTCCTCTTATTCTCCTCATCCTTCTCCTCACCCTTCCCCTCATCCTTCTCACACCCATTTTCATGCTCATCCGGCGTCTTCTGCTACTCCTCCTCCTCCTTCTCTTCCATCTGTTTCAACTCCTCGCCCATCAATTAATTCTTCTGTTCTTTCTCCTTCCATCACTCTTTCTTCTCTGCCACTTACTTTCCCCAATTCTCACACTTCCGCTCTACCATCCTCTTTTCCTCCTCCGGCTAAACTTCGGAAACGAACCGTTCCCAAGGAACACGAAACACAGATCGGTGTCATCTTACAAGATGCCGTGGACAGCTTACGAACAATCACGGGCAATTACCGGGATGAATCGAACGATGACGTTAGTGGCTTTTTGAAGATGACTGGCTATCAATTGCGCAGTATCCAAGACCCCATACAACGCATGCGCTTAATGCACGCCATCCAGGGACTTATCCTAACCGAACTATCCTCTTTATCGAAGCAATCCGAGGAGGCAGCAGTACGGAAATATTCCGAGGAAACAGGTTCTCTAGCGCCTTCCAAATGACTCAACTGTCTGGGCACTACTTTACCGTGAATTCATTTTATTTCTTATGGTTTTGCCTAGCAATTATGTACGAAAGTTTTAGTCTCCAAGTCTTTTCAGCGCAGGTGGTGAGATTACGAAGTGAAGAGTGTTTGATCCGAATAACTGTTGTATTTTCTTTGTAAATATTCAGATTATGTCCATTTATAATAAACCTACCAATGAAAGTGTTTTCATCACTGCATTGAAAGTTATTTCGATGGTTAAGATAAGATAGGCTTAACCCTATCGTGGATGAATTTTTTTTCCCTTTTTTTCTTTTGTTCATTTGCTTTGTTCTTTGATTTGTTCTCTTGCTGTAATTTGTTGTTGTACGATGAACGATAACAGTATGCAGAAACATATTAAATTATTTATTTATTAATTATTTATTAATTATTATTTATATATATTATTATTAATTAATATATAGTAATGATATAATATATGATATATAATAATATAATAATATATAATATATATTATTAATTAATATTATCAATTATTATTTATATATTATTTTTTATTAATTATTAATTATTTATTTTCCTTCTTTTGCTTTGTTCTTTGATTTGTTCTGCTGTTGTAATTTGTTCTTGTACAATGTACGATAACAGTATGCAAGAAAAGGTTAATTAGTACTGTCAATTTATTGTCGAATTGATAATCACGCTTTCTAGTTTAATGCGGTATTGAACTAAGGTCGCGTCCGGCTTACACGGCTAGGAAACAGCTTTCAAATCTGGGATGCGGGGAAGGGATACGAACGAACGGACGGACACACGTGCTTACGAACGCACTAACGAACGCACGGACGGAGGGCAATTTCAAAACTTAGCAAGCAAAATCGAAACTCGGGTGACGTCGTAATAATTTGGTTTACGACAACATTTAATAACCATTACTCGACCAGAGATTTGGAAATTAGTTCAACCGTGTAGGTTGTATGAAACGATAATTTATAAATTATAATAAATTCATGGTTAAATGTGAATTTATTGTTTCATATTACCGTGAGGATGATTCTGAAAAAAACACGTGTAGGTTGTATTTACATACATTTACTTGTTACTGTTGTATATAAAGTATATTTCGTTGTATAATCCCAAACTGGTTTTGTAAAATGAAAAGTTTTTACGTTTCTGTTTATGGAAGGCGGTTGCATAAAGGGGTGATTGACTTTAATCATAACGAATGCTTAATTTTAGCCAATGAATGAGAATTTAACTACGTTTTAATTGCCCCCCGCGCTGTACGACTTGTGATGGGCTGAAGGTTTACAACGACCTATCATAGCTCGCGCTTATTACACAGAACCCTGTCTTTCCGGGCTTTCTTGAGCGGTCGATTGTATATGGCGCTAGCATTCTTTTGGCAGGCATTCTTTGTCGTTTGAATGTGAATGGATTGGGTGCAAACATTAGTAGATAATTTGGAAACGGCCAATCGCCCGGTCGGATATTTAGTCTGATGCACGTCTTGGAACGATCATCTGTTGGTTTTTAGACTCAAGCTAGCGCTATTCTATCCTTGGTTTCCTTCTCCGAACTTATCGTAGTGGATTTACTCAAAGCCATCAAGTTTTACAGCAAAATATTCAAGGAGTAAGTTGTTTATTAATTTTGTTGTTTGAGGTAGTGGTGGTATTGTTGTGATAGTAATAGTGGTTGGTGGTCGTGGTGATGTTGTTTGTGATGAGGTTGGGGTTATTTGTGGTAGTGTTATTTTTTTGTGGTGGTGGTGTTTGTGATGGTGTTAGTGATGGTAGTGGTGGTGTTAGCGATGGTAGTGGTGATGTTTGTGATGGTGGTGTTAGTATTTAGGCTATTATTTATAAAGGGCTATTTCTGCTGTTGTTATTTGTTGATATGTTTATCCTTCTAGGGTAGACGTCGATTATTTCTCACTAACCTATCGAGAACTAGAGCAATTGGTAAGCTGTGTTGATTTAATTAAAGAAGAGTCAGAATAGTTTTTTAATTGTCATGAACTTCTCTCACCGTAATTGTTCATGCATTTAGAGAACGGAAAGTAAATACCAGCGTGGAACATTGGAGGGAACTTTCTTTTACAGACCAAGAACGACCCCGAGTTGCATTTGTACCTTTCAATCATGTAAAATTCTTTGAAGTGTCCATGAAGTGAAAAAGAAAGTTCAAAAGAGCTCCTTTGTTCGGAAGAACTTTTAGATCCTTAGCTTTTCCGTTACAGCTTTGCCAGAGCCCGCTTCTTTCTTGAGATATTAAGACTTGTTATTTAAGTAATTCAAAAACTTATCAGTATTCAATATTTATATTGAATGTTGAACACCAATTTTGTTCATGTGGAAGCTTGGAGTATGTAAGAGGACCAGCGAACCTACGGCAAGCTCTTAATCTCAGAAAAAAAGGATTTCTGATTTCTTGGTAGCTTAATGGTTAGAGCATCTCACCGGTCATCAGAAGGTTGCGAGTTTGATTCCCGTGTAGGGCTCAGAAATCGTTTTTGTGAGACCAAGAGCGTGACGAACGTCCACTGGTCGTCATTCAATGGTTATACAGTCCAACTTGGCGCCCATATTTCATCACGTCCAAAAGCTTTTCCACCTGATAGAACTTATCGCTCAAGAAAGACAGGAGATGGATTTGAATTCTGATTCTAGGGGAAAACACGGTCTTAATGATTCACACAATCCATCGGCAGCTTGTAACTCTGAATGTGGATTGAATTGAATTGTCATCCTAATGTACTTCTTTTTAAATTAGTCCTGATTACCCATGTTGCACCGTTTTCATTAACACGAAGATTTGTTATTTTAAAAACAGGAATTGAAACGCAATCCCCAGCAGACCTTTTTAAGTAATGTTTAATAAACGAGCAGCAGTGTTTTATCGGGTTTAAAACTAGTTTAAATGATATTTCCTTTTACAATAATAGCTTTAATTTAACGAATTATTATGTAATGTTTAATAAACGAGCAGCAGTGTTATATAGAGTTTAAAACTAGTTTAAATGATATTTACTTTTATAATAATAGCTTTAATTTAACGAATTATTATGTAATGTTTAATAAACGAGCAGCAGTGTTTTATCGAGTTTAAAACTAGTTTAAATGATATTTACTTTTATAATAATAGCTTTAATTTAACGAATTATTATGTAATGTTTAATAAACGAGCAGCAGTGTTTTATAGAGTTTAAAACTAGTTTAAATGATATTTCCTTTTATAATAATAGCTTTAATTTAACGAATTATTATGTAATGTTTAATAAACGAGCAGCAGTGTTTTATCAGGTTTAAAACCACGAGGGCGTAGTCCGAGTGGTTTTTGACTCGATAAAACACGTTCTGCGAGTTTTTTGAACGGGTTCAAAAACGAACCCCAAAAAGCTTGTCTCTGTGGAGTTCAAACAATGGCTCACATTGTTGGAGGAAAATATTAGCATAGGAGAAAAACAAGGTCTGCCTTATCAAGAGTGCTTTATCAGATATAAAGTCCATGCACGTGATGTATTATCCGTGACTCGATAGGCTAAAATTCTCATCAATTATTAATGAGTTTCTGAAAGCTCTTTAAAACACTCACAGCGCTCGTTTTGTCAAGTCCAAAAATTCTCGCCCTGCGCCCTGTAATTCTTTGTAAAAAAGAAATTGTTAAAAAACCTACCGTTTTGGTTTTGAACTATACAAATCGCACCGGAAAAGTCATTCTACACTGTATATCTCATATAGACCCGTACACTTTTCTCAAACTTTTACTGCTCAGAAAACATTGACAAACTTTTAATTTTTAATGAAGAACTCATTTAAAAAAACTCGTCGAACGTGGTTCATCAGATCTCAAACCTTCTTCGGTCACTTCGTGTTTTATATCTGATAAAGCACTGATACATGTCTTATAAATGTTACGTATAAGCCAATATGAAAAGTTTTAAGAAATAAGTTCCGAATTGCTTTTTTTCTTTAGCTTGCCTCCGACATGCGTGGTTCAATAGCTAAGATGGACCCTCAAACGTTGCACGATGAGGTTGGCGATGATGACCTGGGAACCAAATTATTCTCCTTGTACTTAGCCGCAAAAGAAATTGTGGAATTCAAACAGTACTTGCCCATCAGGTAATAATAATCATAATAATCTATATTTAAACCCAGAGTCCATTTCACAATCCAAATAAGTGTGCTCTTCTTTGGAGCTGTGTTAGCTACCCAGCAACATGAACTAACAAATATTGATATCATTGAACAATTGAACTATCTTCAAAACTACAATTAAATAAATATTAAAATTTAACGGTAATGGAACTACTATTTGTAATTCTGAAAGGTGCCTTAACTAGTTTGTCTTCAGGGCTCGTGCAACTCCTTGATTTCCTT
Organism: Nanipora kamurai; assembly: GCA_036872915.1. Classification (NCBI taxonomy): domain Eukaryota; kingdom Metazoa; phylum Cnidaria; class Anthozoa; order Scleralcyonacea; family Helioporidae; genus Nanipora; species Nanipora kamurai. The sequence goes on along the minus strand of JBAHVQ010000456.1, from coordinate 2,089,962 downwards.
GATCTCCTTGAATACTACTTGAATCAAATTTTGACGTTCAAGGGCGTTTGAGTAGCTCTTAAAATTTACAACTTTTGTAAAACTCCTTAAATAGTACTTGAACATTATTGATTAAAAATAATACTGTGCCACAAAATGACTTGTTAGGTGTTTTCATTTTATCCTGAAATATTTCGACATTAAGAGGGAATTCGTGGAGAGCTGCACCATAAGTCGCACCGTATTTGAGTCACAAGACTGGTCATTTTCTTGTTAGAAAATTTTCTAAATACTGCTTCAAAATTGACATTTTTCTTCTTGAATACTCCTTGAATATACCCTGAATTCAACTTTTCAAGGGCACCCTGTTTAATAGATTAATATTCATGTATGCATGTCTTATTCTCTGTAATACCTCAGTAATTTATTTTCTTTTCGCGAGTGAGGTAGTCCCGTAATAAGTCTAAATATAAATCCTCTTGGTAGTCAAGGCTATTAAGTAGTTGCTGTAAAACTGCGTAGATCGTTTCACCGTCTGTCTTGAGAAAGAAAACCTAGCCAAGGGATGGGTTGTGAAAACGTAACCCTAAACATAAACATGCCTTGACCTCGTTGTTTTTTTATATATTGCTTACCGCTGCTTTTAGTAATCCTCTGGCTTAAATCCTCTTGGTCATCAGTGCTTTTGGTATAAATTGCTACAATATTTCGTAGATTGTTACATCGTCTGTCTTCGCCTTAAGAGGACCGATCCTATTTTAAAACGCCATTTCCCTGTCCCTTTGTAATCGACACATTTCCGTATTTCAGCGAAACCTGGGAGTTTGCTTTCGACAGTAACCATCTATGGTTCAAGAAATTCATTGATCAATGGCTTCAAGTGGCTCGCAAGAAAGCTGAAGTTAGAATAAGTAAGGCTGTAGAGATTGACCAGGTAAGAAAGCAAGGTGTTGTTTCGACACAGCAATGGCATCCCAAAGCTCTACTTAAAATAAACCATCAAGCATATGTACGCTTATATTAAATATTCTTTTCACGTAATCAACTATTTCTGGCCCGAAGTTGCCCTTTGGCGAGAGAAACTGCTGGCGTTAGCGCAAGTAAAATAACAAAAGACTTATCAGATGCAACACGAAATTTATGAGCAACGAAATATGTGACTTTTGTTCTTGTGCGCACGTGTACAAGATGCTCATTGGAATTCGCAGTAGATTTGCATCAGAAATTTCGCACGTGCTTCTGTGAGGATTGTATGCTTCGTTTTGCTGCACTTTTATACCCGTTGTTCGATAATTCATCTCGCGTTGTTCTACTGCTGACTTGTTCAAAGGATTACATTGTTTTAGCTGGGTTTTTTCCTAACTTTTCGACTGAAATTTTACGTGAACGCGTTAAGATTTTCATCACCAACGAACTTTAAATCTTAGGAAATTTTTGCTGATAAAACCGTGGAACGCCATGGACTCAGAAACAGTTTGATCAGCAAAGTATCCTAAGACTTCAATAGTATGAAACTACAGACTCAAATTCAGAACTTAAAAATTTTATACAAGTGAAATAGGATAAAAATCTCGTTAAAAAATTATTTACTTAATGATGAGCATTTCTCTAATCTTTCACTGGCAGTGTTGTGACTTGGCTAGCCTCAGTTATTTTGCAAGGTATCACAAATTTCGCGATTAAACGAGCGAAATTTCTGGCTCGTCACGCATGGTCAGTTATTTCGTAGTGGTCACTTAATTCGCTTGACACCGGGCAGAAAGAAGTTTAGCACGAAAGAAGAGGAGTAGGGCACGAGGCGATACCCGGCCATATCGTGGTTATTTTTTTCAAATGAAATTTCTTTAAAAAAGTCAGCTGAACAATAGCTACAGTACATACTGTGTGCTTATAAGGAATAGCATTATGGTTGTGCGAAAATATGACATTTGGTTCTCTTACCTGTTGATTACTTACTGATTTCTTCTATTGGTTGTTGGGTCTTTTAAGAGATATCTTGCTTGACATGAGAAATCGATTCCAGAAATTCTACCAGTATTCCGTGAACGATGTTTCATTCTCTGAGAACAATAGTTTATTTTCTGACGAAGGGCCTTAGCTCGGAACGTTAGAATTCTTCAGCAATAATTCAACAGTCTACCAACCTTTTAACTTAGTTTCAGTATTCTGTTCGTCCTTGGGTTAAACTGTGACAGATAAATACGTGCTTCCTTTTTCACGCTGTTCTAGGCCATGGTTATCGATTCGAGGGTGAAGTATTCTACATCAGCAGTCGACGTAACATGTTGCTTCTATCAGGTTGGCGAATTAAGATACAGTGACTTTAGTCCAAACTTCCATCAGTCTATCCGTCCACCTATTCACCCATTCATCCATCCACTCATCGATCCGTTCATTTCTTCAACTTATTTAGTTACGCCTTTTCCCTATTTTCATCATTTCGTTTTCCATTTCTTACAGATTTGTCAATTTTGGAGACGACTGCGGTGGCCTGACCCAACTGGAAGTTACATATTTGTTACAAAAATTACTGACGTAAGTTTTAAATTTTTTTCTGTCTATAAGTATCATAAAAATGTTCGGTTAAAGGTTATTTTTTGGCTTTCTCTTGATGTTTTAGGGCCTGTTTATATGGAGGCGAGTTACCCGGCAGGCCCAGTTATTTGGCGAAGGCGAGATCCCGGGTACAACAGGAAATTAATGGCTTTCCCGGTTGACTGTTTATATGGCACAAGCGGGTAACTCGCCTAGCCGAGATCTCGGCAAAAAGAGCCGGGATCTCGCCCAACCGAGATAGATATTTTGCCATATAAACACTTTGCACGGGTAACTCGGCAAGCCGAGATGGAATTTTGTCGGCAGTGCATGCATGTTTTCCGTTCCCAGCGCACGAAAATAACACACAGGCATGCGTAAACTATTAGATAAACTTGTCTGAATTTCTGGGGCTCTATTTTTTACTTTTACGATAATATAAAATCGTTTTGAAAAGATTTGAATGAATTTTATATTTTGGCGCCCTTTAGCTCCAGGGTTTAAGGAATTCATGTAATCACAGTGTATAGGAACCAGACGGGTAACTCGGTTCCATATAAACAGACCGCTTGTTTGGCCCGCCAAAGCGAGTAACTCGGCTTCCCGGGTAACTCGCCTCCATATAAACAGGCCCTTAGACCCGTCCGTTGAGTAGACATTACAAGGCTCTGCATGGTTCGAGCTTTTTAGCCTTTGTTCTTTTGAATCATGTTGAACTCATATTGAAATGCAATTTACGCACTTCTATATTTAGGATATTAGTGAAGCAGCACGATTCTACGCTAGTGCGTTGGACAAAAAGTTGAAGAAAAACAACTACTATGATGACAACCCTGTGTACTTTGGCGTCAGTGAATCAGTACGTCTTTATTTGTCTTGTTTAATTATAGAAAATGAGCCATAAACCTCAAACCATGATAAACTATTGACTATAAACTGTAGACTTTAGGCTATAAACTAAAGACTACAGGCTATAAACTACATATCACAGACTATATATCATGAACCAGATTAGTGTTCAGCATTTAGTATATCATAGACTATAGATCATATATAGCCTACAGAGTTTATATTACGTGAAGGTAAATTTTTGAGTTTCATATTTATACAATTCAACACTCAACCGGGGCCAGTTGCGAATAATAAAGCTTTCAGAATCTCGTCAATAGCTTATGTACCTCAGTTGGCAAAATACTGCTCAAGATTCTTACAATCATAGGTTCGATTCCCAGGCGATTGTTCCGATTGGTCTTAAAACGTATGAATCCGGCACTCGAAAATTTACTGTCTTGAATTACAAACTTCATGTCATGTTGTCGACTGTAGATGACCAATGTTACTATAATTAGCCAGAGATTGACCAGGCGGGAATCTCAATTTTAATACGAATATTAAAGCCCAGCATAGAATGCGAAACAAAG
>JBAHVQ010000456.1:2065678-2077740 GCA_036872915.1 Nanipora kamurai | reverse complement strand
CTGATGAGGCCCAAAAGGCCGAAACGGTTCCGTCTGTAGTTATATATATATATATATATATATATATATATATATATGGTTAAGATCATGCAAGACGCATACGTTAACGTGATGCGACAAAATTCAGTTCAGTCACTTCACATGCAACAGACTCTATCTTCAAACATGTCTACATATTACTCTAGCCTTAGCGATAATTTTTTTCGTGGAAAAACAAATTTCTCTAAGAAACCACCGGAACTGCATGGCTGGAGTTTGAAAAATTCATTATTTTTCTGCCGATAACTGAATAAGCCGAATCTTTTTGTAAAAACGCTAGTGGACCAAAATGCTTGAAAATATCCCTGGTTAGCTGTTGCTTATAGAATTGTCCAGTATAAAACAAAAGATAAGGAGACCTACTCTCCAGGTTGACCTGTTGCACATCACAAATGTAAACACGTTTTTTTCCTCATGCAAATCAATTTGCAGTTCTCAAGAACAAACCCTCGTGGGACAAAGGCCTTGCGACACGTGCGATTTTTTGTCGCGCGATGTTAGCCTAGTGTATGTAATTCACTGAGCCTACTGATCGTCTGCCCAGCACGATACCTGCTTATGATTCACTCCAGTTCTTCGTCGACGGTATCGAGAGTTTAATGCATGCATCACCCCCTTAATTGCGAGACACAAAACTGCATGTCTAACGGCGCTTTGATTTGTCTTTCAAGACATCAAATGGTCGGCAATTGAACATGTTTGACCGCAAACAAGGTCTGATAGTCTGTATTTGTTGTTTATGTGTTAGTAAAAAATGAAATCTTAAATGACATATGTAAATTGATTGATAGTGATAAGCTTTCATCCCGTGACTTAGAAGCGAGACAAACGCCCAGTTAAACTTATTCAATTTGCCACGATTTATTTTTCCCTGCTACTAACAGTAGCATAAAAGATAAGTAATAGGCAACGATTTACAGTTTTCACTAAGCAAATGAGAATAGTCAAAATGAATGCCAAAAAGAACTTAATAAATGAGTTCAGAACATTACGAATAGAAGCGATAAAAATTATGAAACACCTGCATCGATTGTTGGGGCGACTTTTGAGCCGTGTGGCCGAAGTAAAAACTTATGAAAATGCTAAAATCTGACCGGCTACGCAACCCGATATTTAGTGCTTGATAAGTAGCGGTGAATAACAAAAGAAGGCCTAGTTTTTTGTCTAAAAACAATGTTTATACCTAGTTTTTTGTTACATAACTGAAATACAAACAGAAATGAATTGGTTTCTACTAAAATCCTCTCTCAATTTCCATGAGAGGATTAGTGCCTCGGGATTTGCCCTCGTCAACTATCATTTTAAAAATTTCGAGCGTAGTATCTAATTGTTAATAAATAATTTATGAGGAAAACACGATGGAAAATCATAACCGTGTTATATCGATGTAAGTGTTATCGATCCCACTTGCTTTTGTTGTTAGACTTTCGCTGTTTAAAAACATTAATGAAGCCTTTGTTAACTGATTTCTTCAGTAAAACAGGGTAAAAGTTAAGCCAAATATTGCGTGCATTATCTATTTAGCTAAATAAGCACAGTTTTTCTCAGTGAATTTTCGATTTAATCAAAATTATCTTCAGACTACTTCAGACTTCAGACAGATGTTGACAGTTATGCGTTACCAAAACTTTAATCGTCGGACTTTTGTGCATAAAGGGGTTCTAAGTTTTTTAGGGATTCATAGGGTTTTAGAAGTCATTTGAAAAAAAACTGTTAGAACTTGCTTCATCACTAAAATCGTATCTACGACTCCTCAAACAGCTTCAAATACAAACGTTTCGCGGGATCACTTGAAAACCAAGTCTAGAAATTAATTTTGTCACAGGCGCAGGAACCAACCAAAAACTTGTCAAAAACAGCCACCTTGTGTTTATCACATTTAAAGACCTGTCGCGACAATGCTTTTCTTTTGTATTTTCCTCATGAATTATTTCTGAGTTCTTAAAATGTTACTTGTAATATGTATCGTATGAGCGGCCAAACTGTACGGGATTAACAAAGTGAGCCGAAGGCGAATTGCAGTAAATCCCATACAGATTGAACATTATGATACGATTGTATCTAAACGTCCATATTTGCCCATTAGTTTGCAGGTACAAGCTATTTCAGACGAGCAAATCAAAAGAGAGTTTATGTAAATTAGCACGATTCTATCTCCGATTTACAACTGCTAATTAGGGAGCCATTTTGTTTGATCTTTCCTCCTGAATTATTAATGAAAAATTCAAGTAATAGATACAGTATGACCGAATTGTTCGGACGCGAATGTTGTATCTTTCTTAAAATATGCAGGCAACTATGTAGTATATAACCATGTTTACCAGCAATTTTGATCATACGGGCTATTTTAGCGGAGAAAATCGAAGACAAAGATTTATGTAAAGGCGGTGTTACACTACGCAATTTTTCGTGCAACTTGTGTCGTAACGGCTGAATTTGTTGCGATGCAGTGCATGTAAGGTGTGTTACACTTTACAATGTTTCTTGCCACTTGTCTCACAATTCCTTGACCCGAGAGACAAAGACGCTGGAGACGAAGCTTGAAGGCGCATTTTTATTGGCTGATCAAACAAAACGTTGCCAGACAAGTTGCAAGAGAGGTGTTACACTGTGCAATGGTTCAAAAATCTGTTGCGGCTTTGCCGTAATCGTTGCGAAAAGTAGAACTTGATTCTACTCCCGTGCAATGCTTGCTGCAACAAAAATGTCGCGAGTCTTGGTGATTGCAGGGTATGTTACACCACGCAATTTCTCGAACAACTTGCATCGCAACAAAATTGCGAGACAAGATGCACGAAAAAATGCATGGTACAACACCGCCTTAAATCATGACGATGCTATATCCGATTTACAGCGTATTAATTAGGAACCATTTCTTTTGAGTTTTCCTCATGAATTGTTAATGAATGTTTTAAAAACATAAATGTGCATATGCATATACATGTACAGAATACGTACATATATATATACAATAGGCATCCCTCTATTGATATAACTCGGTATATTTACCTCATCCATAAAGTGGTATAGGTCGGTTATATACCTCGACGACCCGGGGTAATTTATACCTGTACATATTCCTATACATATACTTTTAAAACTCATTAATAATTCATGATGAAAATACAAAGGAAAATCATAACCATAACGAATTTATATCCGATATAGATCTCGCTCACTTTTCGGGTCAAACTTTCTTCGTCAGTCAGCGTATAAAGGGGTTTGTTTTCGAAGCCATGTAAAAAAACTCGTAGATCGTGCTTTATTGGATATAAAACACGAGGCCACAGCCAAGTTTTTAAATATTACACATGCATATAGACATATACATTCACATCAGTGTTTTCTGTGAAGCTGTGGCTAACTGCAAACCGGCAATGACGAACGACACTTTTCTAGGGGGGTCTTGAAGCGTTCTCCCCAACGAAATTTTGAAGATCTGATGCTCTAGAATGCTGTTTGTGGCATTCTGGGCAAGGGTTTTGCACTATTAAGCCAAATTTCTGCTGAGAAAATTTTACAGCGAAATGGTTTGCGCGAACACTTTTCACGACAACTTCTGCGAAAAACGTAGAGTTGAAACTATTTCAACTTTCTAGCATACATACATAACAAATATCTTTTGGAATACTATAATTCTTCAGCTACAAAGGTTGAAAGCGTAGCACTCATGGTTCAAATTGTCTCAAATTGAACTGAGTACTTCACCACAACAGACATTGTGACTAGTAGGTCTTGGTGATCTCTTTGGATCGCGTGTACTGACGACATCAATCAGTTCCGGGTGGGTTTCAATAACACACAGTCATTGGTTGCCGCCAGCATCTCTAAGGTGCGCCAGAGCTTAGTGATGATGGCGTACATGTTTCTCATTCCTTCTCAAGTGGTGTTTAGATTATTCCAGGTTAAGATAAATGCTTTTAAGCGCAGTTTGGCTGAAACAGTGCCTATTTTGAGGGCACAAATTTAAGTAAAACTCTTTACATTTACCATTTGGGTTATTTGATTTTCACAGATAGTGTAATAATTTGGGCGTCATTTGGCTGAAAGGTGTGGCGAGTTTCGCCGGCCCAAACCGAATGCCCTGACATATACAGATGTTTATGTATATGTTCATTAATATACATAACTACGTATGTCGATGGCAGGTATCTACGTGTATGGTGAATTGTGTTATGTTGAGGGAGTGATTGCCCTTGGCTTCATGGAGATGGGACTGATGGGGGGGAGATAAAATGAAGATAACTGAACGAAGCCATTGGTAGCGAAGTACTGTTGCTCCAGCTCAGCTTTCGCTCAACATGTTGATCACTTCCTTCGATCGATTTAAAAATATTTAGACTGCTTAGTGAGTTTGGCATTATTGCTATCATGTAAAAATAGACTTCTCTCCTTGCTTTTTTTTCTGAGTTTTGCGCCTCGTCGCTTTAATAAATCACGTTTTTTTTTGTTTTTTGTTTTTTTTCGTCTGCTATTGTTTTTTCTTTACTTGTAGGGATTTTTTGTAGAGATAAGCACATAAACGTGTATTGAGGTGTAAAAAGAATTCATCTCGCAAACAACTACAGGCATATATAAATATATTGGCAAAATAACAGTAAAATTTACAGGTACTTCACCACAACGGATGTTTTTCGTGAGACTTAATTGACATTTCAAGCGTCTACACAACGTCAATGATAACTGTTACGTTGCTCACACTGACAGGCGAAGAAAAAAAACAATTTGCATCGACACCTTACTGACATGTTGTCAAATTACCTGCCCGACATTAAGTTCCTGCTAATTTCTAGTGCAGAATCACTTTACAAAAACAGAGTTTAAAAGGACGAAATGAAGGGATTTATCAATCCTATTCGGTATGAATTTGGAACAATGTTCTGACAGCTGCTCCTTCAGACATCTCAGAGTTGTGCGAAAGACTTTGTAAACAAGTTTGAAACCATCTTTAGCGGAACTGTCTGCCGTCGTTTATGGGCTATCAACCCAAAGAAACCTTCAACAACTCCAAGGATATGTAAAAAAATCCTTTTGTACCCAAACCCTCTTGGTAGTCAAATTGTCTGCTCGTTCATTTCAAAGGCTGCAAGGCTTTCTTTCCTGCATTGATAGATTGCTATCCAACCGTCCATTTTTTTGGACGTTGCAGCTAAAATCGGTAATCATAAGAAGCAGCCAGAATTCTCAGTCATTTGGTATGAGAACGCATGTGGTTTACGATGACCTGGTGTTCATCCTTTCTCAGGAAAGGGTAATGAGCAGTCGAGTTCAGTCGTCGATTAATATGAACGGTAAAGCTGTCTTGTCAGCTGAGATCGTTTATCTTGAGCAGCAGTAAACATTCTTTGAGCCTAGCCAATGGAACTGGTTTGTCCACAGGTCCAGACTGTCAACTTGGGAGACGTTCACTGAAACCCACCGAAAACGGCGTTATTTGCCTTGTTCCATAGATCATCGAAGAGATTCTGTTGTGCAGACTCGAAGAGAAAGCGCTCGATATCCGAGGCTGATTTTTTCAGGAACTTTCCTCGTCGGCGAGAGGACGGACATTGATCCTGACAGAGCTCCTCGGCAGTTAATATCAATTGCTCGACATCTTTTGCAGCTTTGTCTCGACAAACTTCGTTTAAGTCAATATACACACACGATTTTTTGAACTCTTTTGTGATTTCCATTTTCGAATCTTTTGAATTTTGATCGAAACGACGTTGTTTGCGTAAAAGTTAAGATCTAGAAGAGACTGGAAAGCGGGAAGTTTACAAGCCCTTTTATACAGTTGCGTGTGAGGAGGGAACAGTAGTTATCGTCTAGTTCGTTCGTTCATTTGCTCGTTTTGTAAGTACGTAATGGCGATAAACTGTCTCGCTTTGTGATTGGTTGGCTCGTTGAGGTAAACGTCGTTTTCAAAAAAAATTGGGGAATAATTAATGAGTTAAGCACGTCACACCGATGAACGACAACAGCAAATTTTTCGTACCACCTTTCCGGAGGCACTTTGAGCCTAATGAAGGAATATCTTTTCAGAATTAAAAACATTATCGCGTAGAAGAAGGTGGTTGCTCGAGAACGAAGTTGATACATCTTTACCTACAACTACAAATTGCCGACTATGACAGTAATGTACTTTGGGAAGGAAATCAAAATAGGCGTATATATTTAATCGTTTCAATATTAGTAGAATCGAGCTGTTTTACAAAACTGTAGACAACATTGGGGAATAGTCCATACCCCGGACTCTTCGTAAAACTATCTAAACCTAATGCAAATGATGTTGAACAAAGGTTTAGCCTCATCAACATAAGATTTGGTTTATGAAAGTTTCGGTGTCTGAACCTAGCCTTAATCGGCCAGCTCGGTAGCAGACAAAGATTATAGTTGTAGTACGTGGATTATGGGTTCTAGGGTCCCGATCTTTCCGCTTACTATACTACATGTAATTAAGAGCATCCACATGTTCATTCTTTTTCATTTCACCGACGTTACAGGAAACATTCAGAACAGTTGCTTGGAAAGGATGGAAATTTACATTTAAATGAAGGAGGCCCAAATTTGTGAGTATTCATGAATCAAACGTAGTTTGAAGGCGTGCTGTTTAAAACCAACGATACGCCAACGCAACTGTACTAAGGTCCATCAGGATACACTCGTAATATATAATATTAAGTCGAATACAAGTTGACATTCAACTTCTTCGAATAAACTGGGGATTGCTTGATGTATCCTTGATGCGTTCACAAGAGCCAACAAAGAATAACAAGCCGAGGCCGGTGATCGCAGTGTACTTAATAAGACGTTTAGCGACGTCTACAAAGAGTTTAGCAATTAGCAAGACAGGTGCTTCTACAGCCGGATACAGATGTCAAAGATCACGTAGGTGAGAAAGGGGGGGTTCTCGTATACTCCCACGCATCATTTATGGAGAAATGAAAAGGAACTAAGTTTTTTTGCTGTTTAAGCTGGGTAACAGTAGGGGCCTTCCTACAGCTTGCAAACTCGGAAGACGTTTCTGAGTCCGTAAAGCGAAAGTGAAATGGAGCCCATAGAATTCTAACGACTCGTGAAGTATATTCCAGTCATTGAGACGCGCTATTCAATAGAGCACCTCATTGGTTAAACTTTTAAGTAATGAGCTCTGAGAATATGTGCGGCGCGTCCATTAATCCCACATTCGTATTTTCATGTCTTATTGTGATACTTATTTATCCTGTGTTTTGGTGTACGTTTGTACGTATCTGAAGCTTCTTGTTCTCATATTCCCGAAGGCTCGTGGGCAGGGATAATTGAAGTGGGAAGGTAGATTTGTTTTCCAGTGTTCTGACGTTTGTACCCGTGCAGAAATTTCTAGAAAAGTAACTGGAGGTAACTTTCAGTGCTCTTGGATTTGGCATGCCGCTTTCTGAGAGCATGCAAACAAACAAGATCAGCTTGACCCTTTTCCATCCGAATCCGACTTTTATTGTTTACTCTGTCTAACGCCAAACGGTTTTACTCTGGCTAACACCAGACCATTTTATCCAGGTTAACGCTGGACGATTTAACTGTCAAAGGTGACTGGAAAGCGTTTACTCTCTTCTGGTCAGTGATCTCCCTGTGAAGGAAAGGAACACCTATCCTTAAAAGAGTTAGATTCCCGATTGCCATGCAAGATTAAGACCTTATTTACTGCAATATTACTGCTGTAGTAAAATTTAAAGCGCATTATCCGAGAAAATTTTGCTCTGTGGGAAAGTTCTGTGTATAGTGGGTTATAATGCAGTGCAATTATGGCTTTATCTGGAAACAATATCTGGCATCGGTAGTAGTTGATGACGCCCCCTCCTTTTCGCGGACGTGCCATGTATCCAGCATGTTAATATTATTTGACTAGATAACATCATTAGGAATGCTATTTCTGGCAACGTGCCTACGGAATGAGAATTATTGGTTGCTGTTTCAGGATATATTGCAATTGTAATATTTGGACTATAAAAGTATTTCAATCTTGACTTTCGAGGCTTTACTTGAGTAGAAATATTTGATTCCGTTCCCGATTAAGAGGTTGTTATTCATGAATAGTGTTATACCGCGGTCACCTGCCATAGTGCACATCGGGTGCCTTACAACTTGGAGACATTTGCATGTAAAGGTTCCACACCTGAAGGAGACTCCCCAGGGTAATTTTTAATAGGAGACTGGTAACTAAATATGACTGGGAGCGCATGCGCACATAGCGATCTTGTCGAATCGCTATTCTATCGCGACAGCACCGTCCGCGTCACTACAAATGTGAAATTTTTGGATGTTTGCTTTGGTGAATTTTTTTTAAACTTCCTAATTAAAGTAAACAGAGTAAACTCAACAACATACGTAATTTTTAATACGTACAAAATTTTTCATGAGAATTTTTTAAAATCCACTAAGTTTATTACCAAAAATCTACCTCGACAACCTACCCTGATATTTTGATATTTTATTCTTTAATGGAATATCTAACCTTATGCCAATCTTCAGAAAACTTCACCGGACATCGGTGTTCCAACGTTAATATTACCATCTTAGCAATAGGAAATTGCACAATTCGACAAACATCTTAGGTTTAAGATATTTTATAATGTCCACCATACTAATTACATTCTATAAACATAAAACTCCAGGGAGCCACCTTAAACGACGCACTGAACGTTTGCTTGTTTGAAGCGAACATGACGCGAAGACATTTACAATAGATGGAATCACAACATGCATCCTTCTAAGCATTTCTTATGTTTACGAATCATTATCTCTAAAATCGCTAACCCGGCGCCTGATTATTGTTCTCTTCATTTGTGGGATGTTCGTGGCACTGTGGCAGTGCACGTGCCTCTCACCTCGGAGGCAAGGGTTCGATTCTTGCTCCATGTAGTGATCTGATTAAAGTTTTTCGCTCAGATGTGAAAAGCGTATTGTCCATTTTGATTGTACCAAGCACCCCCAGTTCTTTTCTGGATACTTCGGTTTTCTCCTGCTGTAGCAATGGACCCATAAGAGTTGGCCCTCACTCAGCTCACTGGACCGCAAGGGAGAACAGCTTACAGCAGTTAGCTGATAGGGTTATCCAGCATAAATAAACAAACACTTATTTACTGGTTCCGAGGGAAACAGTGTGTCTTGTGGCCTCGAGAACGCCGTTGTTACCTGATGCAAAGCCGAGGGTGACAACGGCGGTCAAAGTGCCACACCTGGATGTGACGGGGTTCATGTATAACAAAAGGACCTGTCAAAGCCTGAAGAACTGGCTCTTCCTTTTGTTAGAGTTCGAGCATGTCGTTGTTTTGTTTGAGTGCTTTGAGATCTGTTGTGGAGCAAAGGTGGAAATTCGAAAAGTTGACAGGACCCTTTTAAAAAGGCCAGCTGTTTAAAGAAATATCTAATTGTTAACACTGTGACATTTATCCATTAGAGAAATTTCGCAACTTGATACTGTTAAAGTATTGTTGTTTCTTGCTGTATAAGCTGTCTCACCCCTTCAATACCCCGAAAAAAGCTCTTAGCTTCAGACAAGATTGGAGTTTCAGTCCCGTCTTCAGCTCTAAGTTTTTCTTGGCTTCGTATACTTTGAACAGCTCGAACAGAACGACAGAAGGAGCACTTGAGTGTTAATAAGAGACCATGGAACTTGTTCGTTAGTTGCAATTTGTTGTTGGATAAGACGGCATACTGACAGGTCTTCGCCTGACGTCAATGTTTAATCTCAAATGAAAAAGAATTTCACGAACGGTTTTGTGGTAGGAGTTTGTAGCTATACCGCATTTGTGCCAATCATTTTACGTAAACCAATCACTTCTATTTTTCAACCAGCATTTGTTTACACCAGTTTCGATTTGCTGCAAGGATAATCTATTGATATACAGTATTGCTCACGCGAGACACAGATGTTTGTCAATGTTATCGTCAAACTAATATTGTTTCTCCCCAGTTACGTCTTGCGGTGACAATAGGGACTTGAATCCTTTCCCGTCAGAAAGTCTCCCCTTCATGAGTAAGATCGTCTGGAGTTAGGAAAACAAGAAGAATGATGGCGACCGTCAGGCTGTCTGAATTTTAGGATTTATGAGAAGCAACGTATTACATACGAGCAAACTCAGTCTACAGAGCGTAGAGAGTGTAGGTGTTTGCAAGCCTGGATATAAACAAACTTTTCGTCGCCATTTTCACTTGATTTGCCCTTAGATTCATAGAGATCATAAGTAGCTAGAAAAATTACAAACTGGAGAGGGCGTTGTACCCAAAAGTCCCTCAATTGCGGGTAACAAATTGGAAGCCGCCATCTTGGATAAAGTGGAGGGGGGGCACTTTTGTCAATTGCTTTTTCTCTTTTTTAAAAAAAGAAAGAATGCAAAACAGTTACGAAGGAAAGTGGTATTTTCTTTTCAGTACATGAACCGTTCTTAATTACGGTGAATTTGACGTTATTTCTTAACAAACTAAATGATATTTTTGAGTAAATTCGCGAACGAGAATTATGGGTAAAATTGCGATCATCAACTGGCGAACATACGGTAAAGGGCCTGGAAACAATCAATTTACCCTAAGTGAGATAAGAGTCCACTTCCTAACCGAGGCCTGAAAAATCCACAACGCCACGCGTGAAAGATCAGGGAAGGATTTAAAAATTGATAAGCGTTACTGAAGCCTGGTTTAACCACCGGAATATTCTGAGTCTGTAAAATCCCTGTTTAACCATAAGGGATTTTCAAACGCGAAAGGATACTAAGGCTGAAAGTTTCGAAAATAGTTTTGTTGGATAAATTACAAGTTTGTCCGTGCCGATAGTAACTTTAGATTGCCGGATTTCATATCGAGCAAGAAAACGTGCGCAGCCGGACAGATATAAAAATTATCCAAGTTTAACTGCTACATTCTAAGCTTGAAATTGGTCTTGTGCCATCAAAAACCTTCTACTGGTTTCCCAGGTGACCTTACTGAATTTGCTGGAACCTGACCTATGCCATATGGTAGTTTTACCGCATATTTTTACTTCCACTTCCACTTTCCTGCGCTATTTAAAATACAGCAATGGCTGCACATGAACTAGGGTACGCTACGGTTGAAATTCTCGATCATGTAAGCGTTCGTTTTGATATTCCCGACGATGGGATTTTTTGTTGAATTTCAGCCGTATAGTGAGGTGCGTTAAAGATGCAGTTCTTAAAGCTCTTTCATGAAATTTTAATAAGAAAAGTAACAAAAAATAGCAGCTGAAACAAGTGAAAGCTTGGAACAAGTCAACAGTGGAACAACCCACGAAGAACAGTCGAACGAAGTTCGTTAAAATGCAACAAAGGTCGAAGAACGTGCGAATTATCTGATACAAATCCTTTGCGAATCGCACTGGACATCTTGTATGCGTGCGCACAACCATGTAAGTCGATAATTTCGTTGCTCATAAATTTTGCATAACATCGGGTCCTTAAGCTAGGTCTACATACTGCGATTAAACGGGCCGGCTTCAGGCTTCGGTGCATGTTAAGTTGAGAAGCAGTCAACAGAACACTCCTTGAGCTCAAATTAGCCTGCTTTTGTTAATTACCGGGCACCTAAACGGGAATAGGCTCGATTAACGTAATACTTAGTATCACCGAATGTCGACTATACTACCACTTAAGACCAAAGCACTTGGCCCAGGTAGACTACTTTCAGTAATAGTAGTAGACAGGATGGTCAAACGATCGTTTAACCTCACTTAAGTCTTTGAGTTTGTCCGGTTTTAAGATTTTATCTATGTCGATAACCTTTGGTTTGTTCCAAGGACCTTTTTCGCCAGCGCTCTCTTGCTCGTGGAAAAGGTCGAGGACTAACCGGCGTGCTCCGACGTTTGTGTTCTTATTCACGGTCAAGTCATTCCAGAATTGACAAGCGGATGGAGGGCTGCCCAGAGACTCAAAGATCTTGTTCTTGTGCTTGAGCGCTTTCGTTATTGTCTTCATGTTCGTGTTAAGCAAAGATGTCGGACAGGCAGGTCGCTTGTCTCGCAATACGTCGAGACTATAGTAATAATCTGCAAG
>JBAHVQ010000456.1:2038932-2056934 GCA_036872915.1 Nanipora kamurai | reverse complement strand
GGTTGGGGTTGAGGGTTTTGGGCTAGGTGACACCTTAATTTTATGATTATCATGAATTCGAGGTCAATTCACATTTCAGGATAATTTCGGACCAGGGGATAGGTTGGCAATCGACAATTTTGCTAATGTAATGCCAATTTAGAACTATTAATTAGTTAGTCTTTGGTGTATCTACGTTGAGACACCGTCAACGTTTAAAATCAGGGTTGTGTTCGGGTGATTAATAGGGTTATAGGGTTGGTCCTAAAATGGGCACAATTATAATTTCAGATTATACAAAAGGAAATTACGTGCGTATGCTTTCCACACGATTGGTCTGAATGTATCCCTGATGCAGCAGGCACTCGGCATTTAGTAGCTGGGAAACCGTTTGGCTTTCCGTGCGATTCAGTTCCGTTGAGATCCGTGATCACAATATGCGAGTACATTTCGCTTTGTTATTTAACATTAAGCGATGACGAATGGCTACTCTAAGGCTCTGAAATATTTGTATGTTTAACATAACACTCACCTGTACTAGAACACTATAAGCCCAGTCTGCCCACATGACCATATAAGGTGTAACTAGCTGGATTTCTGTTGGTTTATCGTCCACCTCGGCAATTAACGTGATCCCTCGATATCCCGTGTCGGCGTACTTTCCAGCTCTGGGACACACTCCGAAGCATTTCACAATCGCAACAGTGAAACGCGATTCTTTGGTAAAGCGATACTTAGCTTGCAACAACTTTATAAAGATATTAACAAACAAATCAACGAAGGTTTGAAATGTGTCTCCTTGTTACTGCTACCCTGCTTAGGAGCTGACCATATTGGCCAAGCTGCAGCCATGCTAACTTAGCTCACTTGTACCACGAAAACGTCGTTTCGTACAATATTCGTATAATATCTAGTTTCTTGGAGTGATCAACACAAATTTTATTTTTGTATCCTCTCTTTTTGTCTTACTTATGAGTTGATCCTTATTAGTATTACATTCGTTCTTTTTCAAGTCATCCTTTGAGAAGCCTCATACAATATTACATACCTAGTTATATTTAATGTTTCTATTGGCTAAAAGATATACAGAGAGAAACCGAGCTTTATATCCTCAGGTCTGAAACAGCTATATAATAATTTCTCAACATTCCTCAAGATTTTTTCATTATTGGATTTATCATATCTGATTATTTATGCAAATGCAGGACTCCATTGTATTGGGTACGAAACTGAAATCTTACATTTGTCTAATATTTTCATATAATAACTAGACTTATAAAATCTAGTGCAGATCTTAATTTAGTTAGTTTGGAGGTATCAGTTTCTAGGCGAATCAATTTTAGTTGTTGAGGCTGCACTATTAGGTGACGCTAGTACTAATCAAGCAAATATCAAATAGCAGACTCATTCATGCCTTGCACACTAAATTGCACCGTGTGTCATGAAATTTTGCATGGAACATTTCCTGCAATATAGCAGAAGTAAAACTGAGTTCTATTCATTGCAAACAATTCGTGGAATTCCATCATTTGTCTACCAGCACTAAAACATTGCACGCGCAATGTTGACGTTGCAATCAGCGTTGAGCCGATCAATGTCGCACGATGTTGCAGTTGACACGGTGCATCGTGTGTTCTCCACACATATTGCCTGTAAGATTGCATGTACGATGGCCAACCTCGATCCCAGGCCCTCTCCCTTCTGCCTTGTAGAGAAGGGAGAGAACCTGGGATCTAGGTCGGCAAGATGGCGTGCAATGTTGCACCGTATTTCCGCGGATAATTAAGGTTATTTTCCCTAGAGGTCCGGTGAGCGTCATCCCTCATTGGTCAATTGTAACTACAAGAGGAAACCAGAGTACTCGGATTAAACCTGTGGTGCTTAGTAGAGTCAAGCCGAACAACACTCTTCACATGTGAGCAGGGCAACATTTATCAAATCGCTGCACGAAGTCGGAATCGAACCCTAGTCACAGAGGTGAGAGATACGTGCATTACCATTGTGCCAACAACACCCCAAAACCAAAACTAGTCTGGCTTAACTTGGTCAGCAACAAAACCTTATTCGCCTCTTGGTACCATTACACACAACACGAGACAGCCTCTATCTGGGTCACTTAGTCACTCTTCATCTCGTGGCAATTGGTGTTGAACTTATACTATACTTACCTGCCGCACCGTTGGAAAAGTTACTCTCCAAGTAACTATATCATAAATATCTTTAACGGTTCGGTTGCCATCGACGTCCAAATCTTGTTCGATGCTTTCCATAGGTTTTAGCCGACTTTCGATTACGCTTTCCTTGGCGAACATTGTAATTAACTGATTCTTTGCGAACTCGTGAGACCGCTGGAACTCTTTAACAAAAACTGAAAGAGCTTGATATTCCGCGTCTTTGTACTTCTGCTTCCACTGCCATTTGTGGTCGATTCCTCGAAATTCCCAGGATGGAACCGAGATACTTTTTCTCAGAAGTTTCACTGATATTGGACTTAGATGCTTTTTACTGATGGACGGTACAACGAGATATGTTAGTTTACAGTATATCAATAAAAGTCGAAAATAGATCTCCATTTCGTTGATATTTTGTTTCGGTTCGTAGCTTATCGTGTCAGATGAATCTGCTACCCAATTTTACCTGCAAATCTTTGCCAGGTAGTGCCTTTCGACACAGTGGAGAGTTCATGGGACGATTACAGGACTTTTTATAGGCCTACAAAACTACACAGGTAAACTTGTAGGCCAACGTATTTGTGTCCCATAAACTTCTGTTATGGACTCCATGAAAATTTTCCTTAAATAAATATCAGTGCGAAACAAAAAAGGGCGATGAGATTCTTGTTTGGTTTTGCTATTTTCGCTTCAATAGGTTGTCATGTTTTATTTAGATTTGTTTATGCATATCTGAACCAATGTTTCCGGTGGCCTTAAGGCAGAGACACACTATCGCTATCGCCTTGTCGCTGTGCCGTTGGGGGCCGTCGCTGAATTCGCTGAAGTACATGAAATCGCTGAGTCGCTGGCGTAAAATTTCAATAAGGCATCGCTCAGTGAGGTTCTGATAAAGGCTTAGAGAATGCATTCTGTCCTGGATAAGATTTGTGAGGTCACCCTGACCTCGTTGACGTCGACTAATATCTCGGACTCACCATTGCCTTCGACGGGCTGGTTTATTTTGTTCATGATTCTCTTCGATGCTTAAATTATTTAAAATAACAACAACTAATGCTATACATAACTCTATAATTGAAACCACCTTAAAATTTAGCTTAAATTTGCCGTTTTCTGTGATTTGGCCAATAAATTAGGTTGAAAAATATGTAGAACGACCGTGAAGTATTTTTGTCGCTTTGTCCCTACCGATTTTCACAGTGTGTCTCACCACTTGTGGTTTGGTCGCCGGTCGCCTTGTCGCTGAGCTCTACCGACCCAGCGACGCGGTAGTGTGTCTCTTGCTTTACTTATTGAAATAAATGTCATTCACAATGCGACACATCCATTTTTTTAGCTTCTTAGATTTGTAGATCCAGCTGTGTACTGTTACGATCGGATCCACAAACTTAATAAGCAGAGAAAATGGATGTGTATC
The DNA here is from genome assembly GCA_036872915.1 of Nanipora kamurai. NCBI lineage: Eukaryota > Metazoa > Cnidaria > Anthozoa > Scleralcyonacea > Helioporidae > Nanipora > Nanipora kamurai. Next base: position 2,053,367 of record JBAHVQ010000456.1, on the reverse strand, counting down.
AAAACTTTTCTCCTGGACCGCTTTCAATTTAATAAGACAAATTATCCAGAAATGTAACAATTATCGTTTCTGAGAACTTGTGCATTCTACAGAATCGAGGCGAATAACGCAAACAAGCCTCAAAAACCTCATGCTCTTTACCTAATTTCTCATTTTCAATTTTACAAGAGTGTTCTTAAATTGGTAAATGTCACAGAGAGATGAATGGCCCCCAGGGACGTTTCTCCCTGGGTCACTTATCCCTAGTCATTAATGACCTCAGGGATCAATGACCCACATGGAAAACTGAACTGACCCTTCACCAATTGTAAATCTTAATCCTAAATCTAATCTAAACCCAACACTGATCCTAACCCTCAGTTGGTCCCTTAGTGATGGTTGACTTCCGGATTTACTTACCAAACAACAGTTCCTCAAGCTAGTCTTCTTTCGAGATCACTAGTACGTTTTCATTTGTACATACCAAGATATATTTAATAAATCAGTACGAAAAACAACTCTTCGGTAAGAAATAATTAGTTTATTTTATACAAGAGAGACTAGTTCAGAATTGGTCGTACTTAAATCAATGATAACTATCCTACAAAACAGCTCGCAACAGCTGATATTAAACTATGAGTAAAAAACAACTGGTATAATTTTTACGAAAAGTGCTAGAATATATCGTCCCCCGGATTTCTCAGCTTCAAGAAATATTAACAAGCTGCCATTTTAATTACATTATTAATGAGGAGAAATCGGGATCGACATTTTTAAGCTCCTAAACAAATAAGTCTTAAACGAAGAATTCGATAAAGCTAAAGTTTTATATATCGTCGGCGAGAGAAGATACAGAACTCATCTCCTGTAAGACGTCCTCCTTCTTGTGCATCCATGTTTGAATGTCTGAAGCTAAACCTTCGGCGACGCGCTCAAGTCGAGCAACATCACGCTCAGCATTCTCTGCTCTAACGGAGGCTTCTTTTCCTTGTTCTAGCAAGAATACCACCTTCTGCTCATTCTCGGTTTCCCGCTCGCTTTGGTTGTACTCTCTTTCCTCTAAAGACTTAATTTGCCTGCCCAGTTGTTCCAGTTTTTCGATTGCCTCTTCGATTTTTATTGAGCTCTCTTCATATCGGTTTTCAGCCCGCTCCAGTTCCTGCTTTACGACGTGGACTTTCCGAGCGGCTTCCCTACACTGGAGGTCGTAGTCTTCGGCTTGCAGTTGTCCTTTCTTTACCATGACATTCAAGCTTTCCAATCTCTCGTCGCCTTCCACCTCCTGAGTCTCCAGTTTTTTTACCAGTTCTTCGTCCTCGGCTGTCTTCGACTCTAACGCGTTGAGATCTTGTTGTTTCTGCCTCACTCGATGGATCGTCTTATCAAGTTCTTTTTTTAACAACTCAGACCTTCTCTCGTGGGATGCTTTCTCGCTCTCGGCATTTTCAAGGCGTGCTTTAGCTTCAGCTAAACCACTTCTTGCTTCCTTTTCGCGTTCTTCGCAAAGATCAATGTCTTCCTTGTATTTGTTGAGCTTTGCCTTGATCTTGTCCATAATCGAGGTGGTCGCAAAATTGTTCTCTCGATTGAAGTAACCTGAGGTTGGCTTTATGGTTGGGACGCAATTTTTCTAATCCCTCTTCAGGATAGACAGAACAAAAGAGACAACGGCTTGGCGACGAAATTATGCAGAACACAGCAATAGATCACATACTTTTAATTGTCCTCTCGATATGGCTATCAAGTAATCCTGTGAAGCATAAATTATACATGGAAGACTGCTTCTTTGCATTCATTTACATATGGTTCTCATTAGTTCGCAAATATGACAACCAAAGTAAGATACATTACACGATAAACCAATCGGACATTCCCTTTAATACAGCAAGAACAAATAAAGCTTTTCAATTTGTTCCGGTATTTTCAAAATAGATGGAGCCAAATTTCTTTGAATAATTTGGAAATGACTATAATTTTAAATTTTTTTATGATTTTAAATTAATGACATGCTACAATAATATGAAACTTATTTTGATCTACACCTAAATGGCAGGAAAAAGTTTTTTTGGGTGTAAGACCACCTTAAAACATTAGAACTGTTTGTTTTATTTTCTTCCCAGTATCTAGGTCGTTAGCTTTTTTTTTATTCAGATTTTATTTGTCTTTTACTTCTTACCTTGTTCACCTGGTTTGGGTTGAAATTACGGCATGTTCTTATTCATGAGTGCGTGTGCCTCTCTGTACATAAAGCCAAAAGGGTCAGATAAGTGCCGAAATTTTTGATAGAAAAACTGATGTTTCGAGCGAAGGGCCTTTGTCGAATTGATACGTAAGTGTAACTTGGTCTAAAGTGAAACTTCTTAGTACTGAAACTTGAGCTGAAATGAAACTTGTTAGCCCTGAAACTTCATTTATTGATATCCTATATTAGAGATACGACATTCATGGAAAAAGCAGATTTCATTATATTGTAGCAGATTTGTAACATAGATTGTAGTTTAAATTTATAGTATATTTACATTTTAAATTTTAAAACATATATAGTAATATAGTATTAATATTTCCTTGTGTTACAAGATGAATTTACCTTGGGTAAACAAAGATTGATGATGATGATGTATGTGTGCTACTCTGTATAGCCCAACGCACACCTTTGCGATTTTGTTGCGGTGTCTGAGCGCGTGAGATTTTATTTCGCCCCTCAAAAGCCGCACGAATATGCAATAACCGGTAATTTAAACGGTGACACATTACAGTTAAAATGGCTGATATATATTCAGGTGATAAAGGGCAGTTCACACTGTCAAAGTTTCCTTGATCAAAGTATAGTTTGATCGAAGTGCATGATGGTGTAAAGTCAATCGATGGAACGTATCCTTCCGTAACATGGTTTCATATAAAAGTATTTTATTGCAAATGCGGCCTGCTTGTTACTGTTTTATAAATTTCTCGTCGTCTACGAACTGATCAGTTTTTTCTGATGAGGTCGTAGACGACGAAAGCTCAAACTCAAAATTTTGTAAAACAGTAACAAGTGGGCCGCATTTGCAATAAAATACTTTTATATGTTGGTGTAAACATTTTTGAAAACTTTGATCGAAGTAGATCGTGCCCTTAGAACTTCAAAGGGTCTCGCAAGACTCCTGCCCGGGAGTTGCGGGCATTATTTTCAAAATGTCGCGCGAAATAATTGATTGAGGACACTCCTGTTTCTGAAGACATAACTAGATAGAACCAAAACTCGTAAAATGACGGGCTACAAATGGACAAATAGGCAAGTGGAAGCCATCTTTTCTGAATGGGCAGTATAATCTTGCCGTGAACTATACAAAACAGAACAATAGACTGAATGCGGAAAAACGAATTGTGGGAGCGTCTTATGATTGGTTAGATCCAAATGGAGTAAGTAATGGGCCTGGTAAGAAATCTTTAGGATCCGGTCCCTGACATTAGTTCTCGGCTTACTCTTGGATCAAACGATACTTGAAAGTGTAACTCGTTCCAGTCCTGAAAGTTAAGGAGCATAAAATAGACAAAACTTCCCGTTTGTTGCGAGTTGTTTTCGTTTCTTTGTGTTTAAGAAGAGCAAGCGACATCTTTACCTTTTCATCACTCTCTAATTTTAAGTTTTCAGACCCTTAGGAGGTGGAAAAAGAAGACTGGGAGAGGCCGCTTCTAGGACCCCAGGCTGTTTGATGCTCGAAAAGAGACGTGCTCAAAACTCAAAATCATCCTTTCACTAGGGTGATCTGGAAACAATGTTAGTTAATATCTCACGAACTATACCAGATTTTCTTCCTAAATTCGTCATGGAAATACCTGACACAAAGTCTCAAACAGTTTCACAAAAGACACAGAATGTTACAACTGATTGAAGATATGAAACTGGATTTTTATTATGCTGCTAGTCCCAGGCCTTTTGCTTGCGGTCAGGTCACATGGCAATCGAACCGCCCTCAAGTTGGTTTTTTGTGAGGAAATTTTTTCGATCTCGTACACTCAGGAGTAACAAGCTGGCTAGTTACGCTCTAGGCTGGGAGAGAGATTGATCGCTAAGTTCTGTTTGTCTCTTCTTTCCTCTTTCTCTGCAGCCTCTTCCACTGAGAGTCCGTTGAGGACTGAAGATGAGTAATAGCAGTACGCTGATATGAGGTAACAGGCGCGGGCGCATATGTGATGTACTCATTCAAAAAAATAAATTTGATTCATGACGAACAAATTGTCTAGGAGGTAGAAATAATGTTTATTATCAGTCGAATAACTTCTTTCCATTCAAATTTTGTGCATCGATGGCGATTAACTTTTCCCGTAATAGTTCGAGGTGCGGGAAGCTTTCGAGAATCGCCGAGAAATGAAGAACTGGAACTGTATTTAAAAGAGAACTTTCAAGTGGCCAAGAAACCTGCTAGGCTGTTGTCAAAAGAGTACACCATTTCAGATGTAGAAGAGCGTGTTAAATATTTTAGATCGATTGGATTGTCCCAGGAGAACATTGGAATAGTGTTTAGAAAGTTCCCAAGGCCTATAATGTCATGTGAAGTTGAAGAAATGGACAAGAGAGTCGACTTTTTATTGGGCTACACGACACGATTTCGTGATCCAAATGTTCTCATTACTCATCTCATTCCCCAATATCCTCCATTACTGTTCCACCCCCTTGAAGCAATGGAAAAACGGGTGAAACTGTTGGCAAAATGCCAGCTGACTGATGAAGAGATAGCTAAGGTTCTCAGGTATAACCCTATGACCATCTTAGCCAAACTAGAGGACACCTTTGATGACCTAGTTCAATATCTGAAAGATTGTGGATTACCAGACCAGACTATTCATAAATTCTTTACAAAGCAACCCAGATCCATTACATTTCGATGGGAAGCAATTGAAAAACGTGTTCGATTTTTCATGGATGAGCTCGGCTACACAAGGGAACGAATCATTGAAGTATTCACAAATAACCCCATGGTGTTAACTGCCAATGTTGAAAGAATGCGGGAAAGGAGTAAGTTCATCAAGGATGAGATGGGGCTTACAAATATATCACTTTTGAAGTCACCACTGGTGTTAAGGTACTCACTTGAACGGATTCAGTGGAGGTATTACTATCTCAGCCAGATAGGCTATTCCATTACAGACGACACTTATTTGTTAAACATCTTGTATGTGACTGATCAGTTATTTGCTAAATACATAGCAAAGAGACCTCTTAGTGAAATTTTAGAGTTTAAAGAGGAGTTTTATGAGAGTATAGGTGCTGGAAGGGATAGCATGGAGGTTGCTAAAGATAGTGCTACAATGGCACCTTCATGAGTTGTTGAGCTGAAATCCATTAAAGGTCAAATAATCTAAAATCTAGATATTAGTAAGTTTCAAAGAGTTCATCACTTGACATAAAGAAACAATTAGTAAAAGTAACAACAGGGAAGCTTTCATTCTCTTGAGTGAGGTCATACTTACTTTGAGCTTGTCAAGAGTAAAGGCATGATAGTTGATGAAAGTTTAAGAACTCATTTTTAATCAACTATAATCAGTGAGTAGTCAAACAGGAAAAACTATCAATGACCATCATGAAAAATTTGAACATTCTCAAGGTGAATGATAGTCTGCAATAGTTGATAATAGTTTCAACTATAATCAACTAACATGTGCCAGTTTACTAGATCTTAAAGGTTAGGAAGCAGTGAGTCATGGAGGCTGTTGTCTTTTCACAAGTACATCAAGCGGAACAAATATTCTTTTGGCACCCTGCAAAAATTAAGGCCTTGCGTAAGGAAATTTTTTCCAACTCAGTTCTCCAGTTTTTTTTCCTTTTTAAAAATACTCTCTCTCTCACTTACATTGTAAGATTTTCCTCCACAATTTTGGACATTTTCTCCATTCTTTGTGAACTTTCATCACATGTTAACTAATGCATCCCACAAAGGTTCTAAAACTTGTGAGTTAACAAACAACTGCTATTCCAGGATGATATGAACTGGTTGATACCTCAACATTTTTCCTCGCTATCAGAAACCAATGACAACTGTTACAGGGTAAATTCTTCCTTTTGTGTCCCCCTCCCCAGATACAGCCATTACACTGTAAATCATGTTAGTCTTGGTGTTTTGGGTTTATTGGTGTCACTCTTAAGCCACTACCTCAAAGGCTGTCATCAGCTGTTACATTTCTCAAAGTTGTAACAAAATAATACATCCACCAATTCATTTCCACAAAATCTTGAAATCAGTTTTGTGTATCTTGAAGTAGCCATTTCCTAATTAAAAAGAACTGTTAGTGCCCTACAGTTGAGTTTGTGTCTGTGTCTGTCAAATACGCATATTAATTTTTCATTCCACTAATAACTCCAGATTTGTTCTTAACTCATTAAGGTCCTAGGAAATTGAAAAAACAATTGAAAAACATTTGCTAAACTTCATGTCATTAGTGACATGTGCATATGAGAAACCACTTTTCTGTCTCAAAATTTTGATGCAGTTTAGAGTTGAAATTTGAGCAGGAAGTAGGTGAAAACTGTTAACGTTTTCATATTACACTCACATCCTGTATTTGAGAGGTCCAGCCAAATTAATAGGGTTAAACATCAAAGTCAAATATTTTTTTCTCATTTTAGTAAAAAAAATCAACTTGGGCTCCCCTAATACTTCAACCTGTAACACCTCAGGGAGTGAAAATAAAGTTTTTGTGTTTGTTAAATTATTGATTGATTGACTGATTTAACCTTTTGACTCCCATGAGGACATGTGGATCCAGAAGAGTTCTCATATTGCATTTGTGTCTATAAATTAGGCATATACATGTAAGCAAAAATGTATTGTCTCAGTAACTTGCTAGTTGATACTGATCATGATTACTGCCTTTTGGCATGTAATTAAGCCCTATTGCAGCTAGCTGAATTAACCTGAAATGTGATATAGAAACTAGAGGTAGGTCTCTGTACCAATTTTTTGCAATTGCACAACCACCAGCTGTAAGATCTGGCATATTCAAAATGGTTATACTGGATTGTATGATCTGACAGATAACATTTCACTGAGTCTTTTAATAACCATTAGTACCAGTACTACATCCCAAGTTTACAATCCACCATTTTAACTTAAGATGGTGTTTTTCACTTTATAATAAGTGCACTCTAGCTCCTTTAAGTCCCAACAAAGGTAGTCCATACATTATTATTCTATTCTGTCATTTGTTTTCTTTCAGTGTCAATAGTCTCATTGCAACTCTTCAAGACCTCTTCTGAAACCACTTAATCTCAACAACAAAGTCATAGTTAAACTTTTCTTTATCTTTTACATCTGGATTTGTCTTCATCTCTTTTTCAATTTTGGACAAGAGAGCTTCTTTTTCAGTGTCTTCTAATGAAGATACAGCACTTACACCTTTATATCTTTCAATAACTGTTGCAAAATCAAGTTCCATGCTCAGATGGTAACTGTCCTCTTCATTTAGTGCACCAAAGCCACCATGATGGTTTATAAGACGAAGCCACTCCCTTTCTGCTGGCTGATGAATTTTATTTTTCTTGAATATTAAAGTAAGCATTTCTTCCAGGACTTTGATCCAGGATACTGATCGATCTGGTAAATTCCAGATTATTCCAAGCATTGCCTTGGGTTTCAATACTCGATGAATTTCACTAATGGATTCAGTATTAGTGAACCAATGAAAACATTGTGCAGCAAGAATAGCATCAATTGAACTGCTAGGCAAACCTGTATGACATTAAGCAAAGTTACTTCATACACTCTTGTTTCTAAACTGGGGAATAATTTTCCCTGAGGAGATAATATGGGTAATGGAAGCCTAATAAAAAGAACCAGTTAAAAACCAATGAAGAGCTTGAATGTACCTTGCTGTTCAAACTGTGGTAAGCCAAGGACTCATAAATACTCTTAGCTCCAGATGGGACTCAAACCTGTAACTTTCTCAAACTACAACCTAAATTGTTCTTGAGGGAGCCAAGCAAATTGTCACACTCAATCTCATTATATAACCTATAGCTCTATATGAGGGGTTGATTTAAACATCACACTGATTGAGTACCAGCAAATGCAGTAAAATCAACTTGAAAACCTGTGCATGGGATATGAATTCTGGCCACAATAAATGAAAAAGTTGTGTGCATATCTTTATTCACTCACAGTAATCCAGCTTTAGTATCACTTTAAAATTAAGTTTATGAATTATGACAATAATAATTAATATAAGGATATATGGTATATATGTAATAGTAATTAATATAATGACAATGATATAAACAAGGTAAATTGGTTTAATGTCAGGGTTCCAGATGTTAACAGTTAAAAAAGGATTCAGTCAAGTCTTCCTTTGGTTAACAGGCACTTTACAATTTTATTCTGGCTGATGCCAAATTCCATTATGTACTATTATTATTATTATTGTTATTATTATTACTATTATTATTATTATTATTATTATTATTATTCATGAATATGTAAAAACAGGATGACCTATCTGTACTATTAGTACTATTATCAACTGGGTCATGTTGTCACCTAAACTAAAATAAAAATACAAAAGGGATGAAATGAATATGTAAGAAACTAACTTCTAAAATAATCATCCCCAGCTCTTACAAATACTGTACTGCTCGAGATGATAATTGTCTGATTTCTAATGGTAAAGTGTTATACATGTTCGCAGCTTGGAAGAAGAAACTATTTCTTCCTATACTGGTATTAACTTTAGGAAGTCTTACGAGTAGTTTATTGTGTCTCGTTTCATGTAGTAATCAGTGTTCGTTCTCTGACATTGCTTCTGTATAGCACCTCCCTGTAGAGTAAGTTATTACAACTTACCAAGATCATGAGCGGGTCGCTGAAGTATTTCAATGTTTGGAACCATTTCCTTGAACTTTTCACACATTTCTTTGATGGGTTCCGTTGATATAATCTTCACATTCTTCACTGAACGCCTTTCAAAAACTCTCAGAACAGCGCGTGTGAATTTCCCCGTCCCCGCTCCGAGTTCAACTATCGTGAAAGGTTGTGATCCTAAATGCTCCTTTAGGGCGCCAACCTTTTCCAAGAGGAACTCAACTGAATCAGTGTTGTAGTCTGGTCTCGTTCTTTCGTAGATTTCTGTCACTGATCGCGAAGACCACCCTTTGACCGCTTGAATGTTGACGCCTCCATCGACCGACATGTTGACGCTGCAGTTTTGCACATGCGAGGAGAGTTGCGCAAACATTGATTTCAGAGGTAAGACATATTATTGTTACCCCTTGGTGCCAGATTCTGTCACCACGTGAACTTAAGCATTTTACTCTGGCTGATGCCTGACGATGTTACTGAAAGGTAAAATCCTCTGTTACCAACGAGTTAATGGTGGACGTTTGCCAACACCCATTACGAACGTTGTACCCCGTAGGTGGGAATTGGGAAACCATGAACTGTAAAAGAGGGGTGAGGTCAAAAAATTATAATGGTCCTAGTATGAGGAGGCCTACCATAAGTAGGAGAGGAATTCTTCTCACCTTTTGGCCACAGAGGATTACCAGTAACCAGGATGGTGAAACAGTTAAACTACCATCCCCACTGGTCCCCTGAAGTCTGAAAGTGCTATTTGTTGGGAAATATTTAAATACCAGTAACTTTTACACCAACAAAACAGGTCTAATAAAACTGTATTTTTCCAACATCTTCAAAATTATTTGCAACCATTCTATTTTACTGCCAAAATATGTATGGAAAGTAGAACTATTATTTTCAAGTGGTTTAATAAAAAAAATCAAAACATCTTTAATCCTTGGAGTTTCAATTGCATGAGAAAGCACAATATGCTAAAGTTGCTAGAAGGATCATATATTTCTTACGACTGAAATATTTTTGTTATATTTATAGCAAGTCCTCGGTTGTTTACAAATTGTATTAGCACTGTTCTTGCCCACTCGGCACCAGTTTGATAGTATGTCAAAGAGTTATCCTATTTTTACTCCAATTCATTGCTTAATCCTGTTTCCTAATTCTATTTGGGAAGTTGTGAATCCCATATAAGTCATAACAAGTACAAATCTATATTTATTGTGGATTTTTAAAAATTAATATTGTTAGTACTGTAAGAGTAAAATTCTTCACTTGACTCACCTTAGTGGCAATTGAAGAACCAGGCGGAAAGCGTAATCTTGTTAGGAATATCAAAGCCCAGCATATGATTTTGAGTAAACCCATAATAATAGAGACATGAGTTAAATTTAAATAACTCATGTCTCTATTATTATGGGTGTGTTCAAAATCATATGCTGGGCTTTGATATTCCTAACAAGATGACTCAACTTAGTTCTTCTGAACCCACTCAATTTTGACAATATAATGGAACGTGCAATTTTCCTGATCTTTAACATCTGGATTTGTCTTCATCTCTTTTTCAATGTTAGACAACATAGCTTCTTTTTCATCATTTTTTGCTGCAGATACAACACTTATACTTCTGTATCTTTCAATAACATCTCTTACATCAAGGTCCATCCTGTATCTGTAGCCATCCTCTTCATTTAGCTCTCCAAAGCCTCCATGGCTTTTTATCAGAAAATGCCAATCCTTGTCCTCTGGACAAGGGATCTTTTTTTCCTTGTACTTAACACCTAGCATTTCTTCAATGACCTTGATCCAGGATACTGAGCGATTAGATAAATTCCATATCATACCAAGCATGCCACTGGGTTTCAGAACTTGATGAATTTCCTTGACAGACTCTGCATTGGAAAACCAATGAAAGCAGTGTGCAGCTAGAACTGCATCAGCTAAATTACAGGGCAAACCTAAGGGACAATAAGGACAAATTATAAGTTCCTTTCAACTTGGCATTTGCACTTATTGTCACTCATCTCAACGGTAATTGATAAAGCTCATAAATACCCTTACATAAATTAAGTTTTGAAAAGATGTAGTACATTATTGTACCCAGCTTCTGGTATTCCTGGTATGGGTTATAAGGTACTAAGATGAATATGCTTAAAATATTGGTCATTGTCCAACACTGTTTTCAAAGTTGTCAGACTCAGGGAGGAAAACTGCTGGACAAGGTTACAGTTTGATTTATCCAAGGAACAATCCAGTGGCCATCAATGATTTCCGAAAGGATAGGGCCAAATAAGGAAAAAAAGAAGCAATAAGCAGAAACTTGATAAGAAGAGGGAGATCTCATCATTTTTTACATGTGTGCCAAATGTCCACCGCTAAGTGCTGTCATTACTACCTTTTGCTTTTTCCAAGGTATGCTCCTGGATCTCTGTGCCTGCTTTTCTCTTATTTTGAAAGCTTTTTTTTTTTTAACAAAATGTATTAAAGGTAATACTGCTGTTTTTGACAAGAACCCCGTAGGCCTAGGAGGGTAGGGGGAAATTGCATGCGGAGTAGGGGGACATGATGACACTGAGCAGCGTTGGTCACATCAACGGCACCTCATCCTTGCTCTTACCAAGATGATCAGCTCGTCGCTGAAGTATCTCCCTGTCCGGAAGCATTTCTTTGAACTTTTCACACATTTCTTTGATAGGATCTGTACATATAATCTTCACATTTTTCACTGAATGTTTACGCAAAACTCTGAGAACAGCGCGTGTAAATTTCCCTGTCCCTGCTCCCAGCTCAACAATTGTGAAAGGTTCAAATTCCGAATGCGTCTTCAAGGCTCTTACTTTTTCCAGAAGCTGGAACTCTACCGAGTCAGTGTTGTAGTCAGGTCTGGTTTTTTCGTAGATATCCGACACTGAGGGTGAAGACCAAGCTTTGAACGCGTGCTTATTCATGTTTCTATCGGATGAAGGTTTTAGAGTCGGACTTCTGGTGGTGTTAAAATATCTTGTGTAGTATGACAAAACATTCGAAAATACGGATACACAAGAATGGTGACAGGCAGGGGACGCTGAGCTGGGGGGGGCAATTCCCCCCACTTTTTGCTCATATTAGTTTTCTTAAAAAGGGTATATAGTTGTTTTTATAATATTGAGTTGACATTACTCAAAAAGGAAATCAATGTGGAACTAAAAAGTTTGAAATGGGTACTTTGCCGCAAACAAATGATTCATAATCAAATTGCACTCAATTGTGCAACACACATGCTTGATCATTCAACTTATTTTTCTTCACCCCTGGCAAATCTTTACTACTTGAAATTGCCCCTTCACTCTAAGAAATGCTCCACGGCTCACTCTACAGGTATGCCAGTACCTCGTAGAGATCAGTACACAACTCCAGAGGTGGTATTTGCGCAAATAGACTGTGCAATTCTGCACTGTGATTGGTCCAATCAGAGTGCTAAGTGTTTAATTTGATATGAGAAATCCACGTGTCATTACAACAAAGCATCAAGTTTCAGTATTCATGTATCTTGTAATTCTTTTCACAAAGGTTTATTTAAATGCAAAATCTACATACACTTCAGACAGTTGACACAATGGAGTATGAAGATGACTTATTATGCTGTACAATAGTGATATGGTAATTTACCATGCTAACATGCATAACATCAGTTTAATGTGATATCTGATAGAAAACCAAATATGGCATGTTGGTTGTTAATTCTTCTGAAACCACTTGATCTCCACAACATATTCAAAGTTATAACTTTCTTGATTCTTAACATTTGGATTTGTTTTGATCTCATTCTCAATCATAGTCAACATGTTTTCTTTGTCTCGACCTTCTGCTGCAGCCACAATGCTAATGCCTTTGTATCTTTCAATAAGACTTTCAAAATTATGATTTGTACTGTATCGGTAATTATCTTCTTCATGAAGTGGCCCAAATCCACCATGGTTGTTAATTTGATGGAGCCATTCCTTGGTCTCTGGGCGAGCTATGTTATACTTTCTATACCAAACGTCAAACATCTCCTCAATGGTCTTAATCCAGGATATTGAACGATCAGGTAAATTCCAAATTATCCCAAGCATCCCCTTTGGTTTGAGCACTCGATGAATTTCCATGACAGATTCTGCATCTGAGAACCAGTGAAAACACTGAGCTGCAACAGCTGCATTGACTGAATCACTGGGCAAACCTAAAAGTACAGTACAATCAGTCAATCAATAAGTCATTTTGAAATTATGGGTTTGACTTAGAGTATAATCCCACCACAAGAATACATTTTGGAAAAGCCTAGTCAAAGAAATTAGTTCAGTATATTTAGTTAATGCTTTGTTAGATATTCTGAAGCATCAAGAATACAACTTGGAAAGTTCATCTGATTTGGTCTTGGATCTCCTTCAGGTCCTGACAGGAAACACTGTATGATATTCAAACTGTGTTTTAAAATTGAATGAAAATGTATGGTATTATAACTGAAATGGCAGCATGGAATCTTAAACTTTTCATGATTTCCTTGGTAATGTAAGATGGCAACTTAGGCAATTAACCCTTTAGTGCCCAGGGCTCGTCCTTGTAGTAAAATTGTCTGGAGTTTGAGCTACAGGAAAATACTAAAGTGCACCCTAGCCCATTAACCAAATTACAACGTTTGTGAGGTACTTTCCATCCTAGTTTTACCTCTAAGACTTACATCCCACTAGCTCTTGAATCTGTAATTGAATCAGGGTCTACCTAGAATGTTTCAATCCATACTTACTCAGATTATGAGCTGGGCATTGAAGCAATTGTATGTTTGGTACCATTTCTTTAAACTTCTCACACATTTCTTTGACAGGTTCTGTAGAAACAAGCTCCACATTTTTTATGGAATGCTTGTCTAGTACTCTGAGAATGGCTCGTGTAAATTTTCCAGTTCCTGCTCCCAACTCAACCATTGTATATTTATCAGATTCTGGATGCACCTTCAAGGCACCAATATTTTTAAGCAAAAACTCGACAGATTCAGTGTTATAATTTGGTCTGGTTTTCTCATAGGTATCTGAGACTGATGGTACCGACCATCCTCTTGCTGCCTGAATGTTAATCCTGTTATTACTGGACATTTTAACAAACAAAGGATATAACTGGTTTCCAAGTATTGATGAAGTACAAAGCTTAGTTTCTGCAAACACCAAAAGTAAGGATTAACTCAATATATATAAGTAACTAATGATAGCAGACTTTCTAAACCATATCAAAGATGAAAGCAGTTTAGTAGACACAATTGACACCATTGGGGTTGCTATGTGTGTTTATTGATTGAACAGGATTGTCTCATGGCTCACCTAACCCTAACAAAACCCTAACCCAGAATTAAACAGGTTTACTGCCCAACTTAAACACTAACCTGACCCACTAAGGTTTAATGCTAACCTAAGATGTGTCTGCTAAACTGCAGTCTAGCCAAATATCATACAGTTTTTTAGCTTTTATATTGCCATGGTGTGGCCCAGATGTTATAATTTTATTCTGACAATTGCAATTCTATTCATACTATTTACAAAATTCGTGTCCGTTCTGTATCGGGGTATACAGTCACGAGGCAAAGCCGAGTGACTGTGTCCCGATACAGAATGGACACGAATTTTG
>JBAHVQ010000456.1:2014687-2038832 GCA_036872915.1 Nanipora kamurai | reverse complement strand
TTTCTTGTGTCCCTTGAAGTGCAGTGTGCATGGCACTTGATTAACAAATATATTGCTCCAATTTCACTCGACTTCTCCATGCTGTAATTAAGATTGATTAAAATGTGCTCTGTATGAATAGAAAAACAGTAAACACCATTTTTCCTCATTTCCGGAAGTTTGTTCTCAGCTCCCGATTACCCCTTGAAGGTTCAAGTTATCGGGAGTCGACTGTAATTCCATTACATACGAAGTTAGTAGATTGATGAAAAAGACCTCAAAGGTAAAAATTCTGATTAGTTTTGCCAACATACATTTTCCATAAGTTTGATGAAACCCTGTATCAGTCTTTAATTTAGAACAACCATATGAACTAAACTACGCTGTTCTCCCCAGATGTCCAGTGAGGGCCATCCAGCATGGGTGCAGTGTTATAACAGGAGGAAACCGGAGTATTCAGCAGAAAACCTGTTATGTTTGGTGGAGTCAAACCAGATAACACTCTTCTCACATGTGACCAAGTAACTTTAATCAGAAAACTACATGGTCCCTGAATTGAGCCCTGGTCACAAAGGTGAGGGACACATGCACTACCATTGTGTCACCAACACCCCTTACTTAAGATGTATATGAAGCGAAAATTAAGATTTTATTATATGAAAGAACTTTTGAAATTATAAAGCAATATCTTTTACACTTTTTACATATCTCAGTTCATTGTTGATACATTAGAATATATTTGATATGTAAATGACATCTTGCATACGTCATAACATATGAGTTAAAAAAAATTGCACATCTCTTGGAAATTATCCTATTAAATTGCGAGAAACTTTGTTTAGTGTTGAGGCAAGTGTACCCACATTCACAGTTTCATGTGACACTGCCCAATAACTTCAACAATATGGTAATTTTACAAGAACTTGTTATGCACTGTGACATATGCAAGGTGTTATTTGGATATCAAAGAAATCTTAGTATCTCAAGAACAAAGCTAGATATGTAATAAGTGTAAAAGATGTTGAGCTATAATTTCAAGAGTTGTTTCATATAAGAAAAACCTAATTTTCACTTCACATAAACTTTAAACAATCCCAATATTTTTGCAGCAGGTGACCTTATTCCTTTATCATTTCTAAAATACAAGTGAAATGAAACGATAAATTCATAGTTAACCTACACTGCACCTTCAGGAATCTAGTCCGCTGTTCTACCTATCGAGCTATCGAGTCTACAGGGATTGGAGGTGAGTTATTACTTAATTGAAGTGTACTGGTCAGCTTGCCTCCAATCCCTGTAGGCTCGATAGCTCAACAGGTACAGTGGCAGACCGAATTCCCGAAGGTGCGAGTTCAAACTCGAATCAACTTTTTCTGTTGACTTCAACAGTGTAAGTTACCGGTAATTATGAATTTTTCATTTCATATTACTCTGAGGGTGATTCTGAAATAGAAGTGAAATGACCTCGTACAAGTCTTGAAATATCAAATTTTTAGACAACTGCATGCTGCCTAAGAAAATGATCTGGAAAAAACAATGGTTTTATTTAAGGTATTTAACACACTGCAATTAATCAGGCCAATTTCAGACTTGGATGCATGTTAAGTCAAGAAGTAGTACGCAAAATGCTCTGTAGGCTCAAATTTATGGTTTTTTTAGTAAATATCATGCACCTAAACCAGAAATTGGACTGATTATAGTGTGTAAATGGACCCTTATGTGTGCAGTGGAACATGAGGTTTAAGACACCCATGTTTATGACCACCAATGTTTACAACCACTTTTCTAATTGCATCCCAAAGCATCCCAAAGATGAGAGCTACCTTAGCAATATTGGCAGATGTGTGGCATGTAGTACACACACCAAGCTACTACATGAAACTTAACGTGCTGCATTGACAACATGGTTTATTATGCTTTCTTGCTTTACATTCCATGTCATTGGGTATAGGGCTGAGAACCATAGAATTTGAAAAGTTAGTGCTTGAAAAGTTAGAAACTGTTTTAAGCCATGCTCAATTCAGACTGAAATCCAAACAATCCACATTAACAAAGTCCTTGGATTAATTGAAGAATACCCCCCCATTAATATATTCAACGAACTACTTTTGGCTTTGGGATAAATTTAAGGTTTTTAGATCAGTTACTACTCTTTTAAACGCTTGAACTTAGCAAGAAATATCAGAATACCATATCAAAGTTTAACAACAGCAAAAGAATACTTACAGAAAGATACAGAGGACAATTTCTAGTTCGCCTTACGCTGCCTTCAACGTGGTTGTTGTCTCTTTTACCACGCGTTGCAGTGAACCATCTATGTGGCGAACTTTGGAATTTGCTTCCAATACCAGAAGTTTTTCTTTGGGTTAAGCTAAAGCACCCGTCAGTTCAGACATTTAAGTTTTTAAACGACACGCACAGTCCTATCTTTCTGGTCATGTATGCATATGCTTCGAATTGGGCTCTAAAAACCGCGAAATACCCACGTGACGATTGAGGCTCCGCCTCGCGACGGACTCGACTGTACGAGTGAGACGCGAGGGTTTAACGGGAGCGGCAACTTGGATATTGAAACGATACATCATCGTAATTTCAACGACCAACTAATGAGACTTTTTTTTGCACTTGAAAAGATGATCGGTAACAGGATCCAAGTATCCCGCCTCGTCGCAGCCAAAAAAAAAAGTGAAACCACGAAAAGGTGTACGTGGTTTATGTTATTTCAAAGATCGCAAAATATTTTCAAAGATTTCGGGATTTTTTTCGAAGATATTTAGAAATTGTAGTAAACATGTTTGAGGATTTATTGTCAAGGATTTCATGGGATTTTAAGGACAGTTTCCTGAGATTTTATAGAGTTTTTCGAAATTTCGAAGATTTTTAAGAGATAATCGGGATTTTCGGAATGTCTGGTTAGATTTTGAATAGACTCCAAAATTGCCGGAAATGACGTTTTAGCTGCTTAAAAATTCAAACATTTTCAGGGGGGGCATGTTCCCCATCATTCCCTAGAACATTTAAACTGTTTTTAAAACTCTGTACAAATAAAAGAAACTTTGTTGTATTATCACTGTTTATTAATTGCCGTTAATTTATTATTGGACTCGTGCAGGAAATGTCGAAATTATTATATTAGAAATTTGATAACTGAACCAGGACGTTATCTCACGAGGAATGTCAAAGCCCGGCAAAATGTCTTTATGCTGGGCTTTGATATTCCTCTTGAGATTACGTTTTCCGCCTGGTCAATCCATAGCCGATGTTTTAAAGAAACTTGGAAGCATTCTGTATGTCTGCATTCCCCAGTAAGGGTAGGCCAAATGAACAATAACCAAAACGGAGCCAGTAAGTCGATACTAGTTTTTAAGCTGTGCCGTGCCTAACCTTGCCAGCGCTGGCACGGCTAAAGTTATGCTTATAAACTGGGTTGAGGCGAGCCGTATCGTGCTAAGACATGCGCCGTTGTGCTACTTGTGAGAGACTCCTTTGGAGCTCTTACTTGTCCTTTTTCGGGGCTTTTAGGCAAAGAGCGACATCGTACAGTTTTATGAACTCGATTGAAAGCCGTGCCAAGCCGTACCAATATAATATACTAGCACGACTCGGCACGGCACAGTTGATAAACTAGGCGTCATTTTGACCATTCTCTGTTCATGGTCTGCGCAACCTTTTTCAACTCTGCCCCGACCCAAAGCACGTGCTTCGCATGCAATCTGCACCTTGATATGAAAGAACGGCGTTTTATTTGGCCAGCGTACTTCCACCAAAAAGTTATACAATTTTCTTTCCAAACGTGAAAATGAACAGAGGGGAAAAAGGAAAGCGTCCACTTCGGGGAAGAGGTAAGGTTAGAGTAAGTCAAAGATTTAAAAGCAGAACCTTTACCATGACAAAACTCTTCTTTTGTGCTATTTAAATCGAGCTTACTGCTTGCTGGTGAAGGAGACGCCATGTTGATTTAAATTTTGAACGACATACGCCATTTATACAAACAAAACCTTTACCGCGTGCTGGCCTCACCTAGTGACTCACTTCGTAGAGCACCATGATCACTAAGTGTTGTACCCTCTGTCTTCTTGGAGAAACCATACCTGAATATTCGATTTTGATCATTCAAAATTATGCATCAGACAGTTCCACCGATGCCCATCTCCCGGGACAATGACGGGCATTTGCAAGCTTTTTTGGCACAATAATGGGGCATTTGTAATTACCATATCTCCCCAGGGGCCGGGCATTAGTGTACCCCAGGGCAGTAGCACCAGGCATTTATCATTGACAAAAAGAGTTCTGGGAGAGCAACACAATACATGCTTTGTTTGATCTGGTCAAAAATTTGAAATAATATTTCAGTTGAGAAAAATGTGACAATCACACAGAAAAATTGTAGCATGTATGGGAGCAATTTAGATGTATATTGCATCTGCATCTAAATTTTCTTAGGAAGTATATTAATCTACCCACATGGGGAGGGGAACTGTGTCATACAT
Source organism: Nanipora kamurai (assembly GCA_036872915.1). Classification (NCBI taxonomy): domain Eukaryota; kingdom Metazoa; phylum Cnidaria; class Anthozoa; order Scleralcyonacea; family Helioporidae; genus Nanipora; species Nanipora kamurai. The sequence goes on along the minus strand of JBAHVQ010000456.1, from coordinate 2,034,363 downwards.
TGTTGGCCCCATGGTAGGGTAGCTTTAGTTCAAAAATTGCCCAACTCAGGGAATTTTCATGGGCACCACTGGAATACACTGACGCATTAATCACCCTGATGAAATGTTGGTTAAAATCATAGGGCCCTTGAGTGTGACTCACAGATGCAGGACGAAATATAACATTTACTATAAATAACAGTTACGGTACTTGGTAGTAAAGGAGTATTGTAGTGAGGAAGTTCTTTTATTGAATCTGTGATGTTGTATTTGACTGAGTGTGGAGTGTAAATTACCAGACTGAGAAGTTTTCTTGTTGCAAGGAATGAATTCCCCATAATTTTAAAGATCCAATCATTTCTGCCTAATTGTTCTGCATCTCCTAAAAATATTTAATCAACAATGATTATGATTAGTAAAATGTTAATGTTTTATTACTAAAGTTTATTGGTTTCCAGAACAACATGTTTGTCAATTTATGGCAAGTTTTCAATGCAAATTTGCATGAAAAATACACCTTCGTTTCACCAAAGAAAAACTTCTTAGTTTGGGAATGTTAGGCATTTTAACAGAAATAGAAACAAATGTTTTCACGGTTCATTCAAAAGACAAAAGAGAACATGATTCATTTCAAAAGTTGTTATAAAATGTTTTTTACCTGATGCAGTACCATATTGTAATTTTTTCAACCTTTAATTTTTCTATACTTTATATACTGTATATGGTAATCTACAGTTTTTGTTGATTCTAATTTGCTTTCAATAGGTCATCTTCCACAAGGAGAACTTATTGCTTTAGGTAAGATATTTAAGTAAAGATGTATATCTTATCCTATAAATTAGTATTTAAGGAGGGGTTCAGTTAATGTAGCTGGGTCCAGTTGTTTGAAAGGGATGAGTTATAAAACCAGTATTAACCTTTTCCTAGTGAGTTGTCTTCCATGTGGTTGAATATTTTTATTTGCTGAGCTTTTGTTCTGCTTGACTAAGATGTCTTCAGAGGATAACTGATTATGTTTGACAATCTCAACTATCAGTTATGGCTTCGCACCACTCTGGCTTCAAAAGTTTTGAATGTAACTTACAAAACTACTGTTCAAAACTTTTTGAGCTGGAGTAGCATAACATGATGTCTGATTATTCACCTGGCTGCATTGGGAATTCATTCACAAATGTCAACTATATTTATAAATTACACACGTTGTGGTACATAATTGTCTGTCTATGTGATATAAATTAAGATTGTTTGTGGGAGAATAGTTTAACCAAAAGAATTTCTAATTTGAGAAAGTAGATGTTAAGCATTATGGAACAACAAGATCTGAACTTTGCTCAATGGTTGACGTTCTTGGGTGGTGGTGTCGTGTTTTAAAACTTCAACAGATGTTAAACTAGATCAACCCTGACAGCTCCACAAATCTATCAAAGTTTTGAAACACCACACAATCGCACAAGAATGCCAACCATTGAGCAAAGTTTGGACCTTGTTATTTCATAAATTGTAACCTCAGTAAATAACAACTTGTATTGATCACCATCCACTTTCTCAAATTAGAAATTCTTTTAGTTAAACTATTCTCCTGCAGACAATTAATCTCAACTCACTGTACATCACAATGATGGACAATCACAAACCTCAACTTCCTGTTGTTTATAAATACAGTTGATGTTGTTGAATACAACCAGTTATGCTCTGAAGATATCCTGTCCACATGGGACGAAAGCTTGGCAAATAAAAATATCCAACCACATAGAAGTATCCACAATTTATCAGAAAACATCAATGATAATTCCATACAAAATTTCAAGCAACATACTATTAGTTTATGATTACATGTTTTGGTAGGCTTTTTGAGCTCCAACATTACAGGATATAGCCTGTGTTGTTGTATATATCAGGATAGGATATATCCTGTATTGTTGATATATCCTGTGTATGTAATGAGTAAAATTATCTGCCATTAGCCTGAGTAAAGCGATAGAGGCCTTACTTCCTAATGGGTTAAGGAAATAGTTTTTAACCCTTTAATACCCAGACCTCATCCCTGTAATGAGTAAAATCATCTGCCCTTAGCCAAAGTAAAATGATAAAGTGAGCCCTTGCTGTCACTTTGTTCAAATTCTCTCAAAGATATTACCAGATTTACTGAGCTGTACCTTTAGAATTTTGTTCACAAATTTCAACTAATTGAGAGTTAATTATATTGGCTTTTGAACAACTAGCTTGTGGTTTCTAATTCATTATTTTAAAACTTTAACTAGGTTCCAAAGGATCGTCCAAATCACAGCCAGAGATCGGTGAACTGAAACCACTTCCACCACTAAAACCTATTTCCGCAGGCACTTCAAAGAAGACTGGTACTGGACTTCCTGAACGTAAACGTGACTGTCCCAGTCCCCTGCAGCCACTACGCCTTGCCAAACGTCCCAAGACATCATCTCCTCTTCATTCACCAAATGTCTCCGTTGACATCGAAAGCAGCCAAAAATCTTCAACTAGCACGCCATTACCTCCCATTGCTCCAATTGAAGGTATGTTTTACAATTACCTTGTTGCCTTAGCCAGTATCAAATTGACCACTCCAGAAACCACGGAAAGACCAGCTTCTGGGTAACAAACGCAAGCTATGATTGGTTAATGGTTGCATTTGTAAACTTTTGTCCAATGACAGCTGCCCAGGGTTTCTGGTACCAGCTTGATTTTTGTATACGTTTAGCCCACGTCCACATGGCGTATACCTTTACGTTTCTAAACGCACGGGAAGTTGTCCATCCGCACGACATACGGTGAACGTTTTCGGACCATTTTAGCACGTCCACACGAAGACGATTAAACGATTCGTGAGCGCTAAAATAGCCTCATGGAGCATCCGTAGATTACTGGAGTGGCGTCAGCGTACATAAAAAAATATGCTCCACTTTAGAAAGCATTTTCGAAATTACAAACGATGATGTAAAAGTAGAATACTGTGTGGGCTGTGTTGAATGGCCCCTACAAGGCCAAAAAGGCCAGGAAACTGTCGAAAATTTGAGTTAGTAGAACTGAATTTCGAGCGAAGGCCCTTCGTCAGAGTGAAGCGTCTGTCCAAACAGAAGTTTTCACGCGCACTGCCTTTTTGTTGTCTCTCTGTGGCTGCTGGAACCTCTTGGATTCCCGAGATCCAGTGAGAAAGAATGAAAAGCTAGTAAGCCAGGAAAATTCCGTCTGATGGACGGAAGGCCTAGAACGATGTCGTTTTATATTTTCAACAAATTTATCAACAAAGTATTGGTATTTTTAAATGCAGTGAGTGCTGATGAATTGGAAGAGAAGGTTCTGAAGGCCGAAGAAAATAATGACAAGAATCGAGTGGATGGCTACATAACAGGAGCACTCAAAAGTCTGAGGAGCAATCGCAACAAACCAGACCCGGGAATGTATGTCTGTCTGTTTTGTTTGTTGAAAAAAAGACCGCAGCTATTCAGATCACATCGTGTGGCAGAGGTAAACCAACTTCAAGTCTGAATTTTTGGGGTTTTCGCTGCATAGGTTTAGTTAGTGACAGTTATTACCAAGTAATGTGTGCCGTGAATGCGTGAGCAAACCCCGATTTTTCAGCTCCAGCTCTGACTTCGAGTCCGGCCACCTAAAGACCATGACGCAGATCCCAAAATGGGATGCCGCGTAGGCAATATAAAACAGCACAAAAAGTTCAAAGGTTGGTAGGCTGCCGAATTTATGAGAGTTCTGGAACTCGTTTCACTCTCTGACGAAACGTTAGAATTCTTTATCATAAATTCGGCAGTCTGCCAACCTTTTGACTTTTTGTGCTATCTGACCTTAAGGCCTTTTTCCACTGGCCGTTTTTTTTTCGGGCGAAGCAACTTTTCCTTTCGTCTCATGGGCTCTTGGCTGGAGCTAATAAGTCGATTCGCACTTTAGAATTTGCCTAGTGGCAAATTAAACGGGCTTAAAAGTGTATAAATTTATGACTTGCGAGATAAGAGACTTATTACCATTTGCGTTCAAGCATGCAGCGTGCAGCGAATAACTAGTTGTTTCCGGGTTTTGAAATAAAGGTTATCCAATGACAGCAGTCCGCGTTTGACACGTAAAAACAATGAAAAATAGGGTGTGCATCTCTGGTTTCTTCGATCACGTTCACTCTTTCTTAAGGTGTGGAGAGTGGGTGAAGGATTTCTTTTTCAGTATGAGTGAAATACAGCTTCAGTTCAGGTACAACGATTAGTACGAAATGCCATAATTGACGAGACACAAGTTTGAACAACACGGTAAGCGTTGCAACGGAAGCGCTATTGCAATTTGTTTTGACTTGTCAAACATAAAGTTGTGATTGGATAACCGTTGTTCGAAAGACCGGAAACAACTAGTTATTCGCTGCACGCTTGAACGCAAATGGTAATACGTGGTTATGCGCTCGCGTACAAGATGCTCTGTACGATTAGCAAAAGATTTGCGTCAGGTATTTCCTACGTGCCTCGGGCAAAGTTTCTTACTTTGTTTTGGTGTACTTTAAAGAAAGCTGTTCGATTGTTCGTTGTTTTGCAGTAAGTTTTTTCAAGGTTTCACTTGTTTCAGCTGTTATTTTTGTAATTCTTCTTATTAAGATTTCGTTCAGAAATGTTAATCTTCCTTTGACCAACGTGGCCATAGTGACTAAAAGATGGTCGCATGCAGACTCAATATATCGCGGTGCGCGAACCAGACTTTAATGAACGAACGCTCATTAATTTTTTGAATTCTTTCCTTATCTCTCACTCACTGCGACGTGAATTTGTCAAGCCTCAGTTATTTCGCAAAATGTCATTAATTTCGCGCCACCCCAAGTGAAATCGCTGATGTGTGATGCATGGTAGATTATTCCGCAGTGGTCACGTATTTTACTTGACACTGGCGTTGTCACGCGTAAAGCGCCGGAGCTTCGGACAACTCCGGGCTTCGCTGCTCTGACCCACAGCTCTCGTGAGCTTCAGTTATGGTCAAGATTCAGTCAAATTCAAATATTCAGAAAATTTTCTAAGTCGTTGAAACGTGGTCAGTGAATGTGACCGTCAACCCATTTCGGCCAAGACAAACCTCAGAGAGCTCCTTTGAATGAAAGGCTTTCATCTGGCTCATTTGAATAAAGTTGTCTTGCATTCGCCAGTTGTTTTGTTCAATAAATTGATGATCATCACAATGTATTAAGTACAAAAAAGACGAGACGATAGTCAAGATGGTCATTGGATTACCCGCTACTATATGACACATGTATAACCCACGTCGCTTCCTTTATAATTTTATTACAGTTTCTTACAAGTTTGTTAAAGAGGGATGCATCCGTGAATCTAAAAGGGACAAGACCAAGTCCAGTTATTCCGATCATCGCTTGTAACATTTTGTTATACGCTTTTCAAGAGGAACAGGATTGGCCAGAGAGTTTTATCAAGGTGATGCTCTTACAAAGGGACGTAATGGCTAGTTTCAGGACTCACCCTCGTTTCGTACCGCACAAATTTCCAAAATTAACAACTCTTCCACCAATTTCTTTTTAATTTAATATATATCAGGGGCTGCTTATTTTGGAGTTGCTGTTCGGGGCTCTTGTTTTTTATCGGGGGAAGTTGGGAATTACGTGTTTTTTCAGTACAACTACAGTTGAATGTCCAACGTTGATCACTAATTCAATAGCTCCTGTGTGTGATACTGAATGCTGAACACAAATGTTGGTTCATGTGGGAGCTTGGTATATCAGACCACCAGCGAAAGTTCGTCAATCTCGTTACCTCAGATGATGCTCGTTATCTTCTAATGATCAAATGAACCAAAATTTGTCTTCAGCATTCAGTATTTTCATCATTGTCATGTCGTGGCTTTTTCTCGGATAACGAGCTTGACGAACGTTCGCTGTTAAATCAAGTTGCACAGTAAGAAGTGATCGCTACCATTTTTGAACTTTTTGTAAGGTCTTCGTTGAAGATTCTTTGGGTGACCGTGCCTGGATCGAAAATGACAAATGTCGAATATTCGTCGATAATCTTTTAACGGCATTTTCTACCAAACTTCCTCCTCGTAACATTCTTCCGTCGACAACTGAAGGAAGTAAACCCACGGAACACTCTACTGAAGGTAGGGATTTCTCTGTTCATAGATTCTTTTACGACAGTGTAAACTGAATGCGTATCATTTTGGTGTGATTGATGTCATTACACTTTTTTTGGTATAGGTATGTTTGATAGGTATGTGATAAGAAGTGTTGAAGTTTAACTTCTGATGGTGAAGGTTGCGTGTCTCTCGTCTTTTCCTTGAATTCGTTGTAGTCATCCTTGGTGCCATCCTTGTCCCTGCTCATGTTCTTATTTCTGACTTTGACATTGTACAGGTATTCTTTTTCTTAGCCTTTCTCCTGCACCTTCCGAGCACTTGTCACTGTCATCAACAGTTGGCCCTGTCTTAGTTCACGGCGTTGCCTTTAAAGATCCACGTATCATTTATGTATCTCCTCGTTCCTGTCGTGGGCAGTGTTTCCGTTCTTAAACCTGTGTCGGACCTTGGTGTAGACGTCATTGTCATTCCTTTTACCCGTCACTGCACTTATATCCTACAGTATCCTATCCTTGACACTGGCCATGACCTCACCCTTGTTTCGTCCTGCGAACTCCGCCAGTTCCTTGCTCTTATCCCTTACCTTGACGTCGCCTAATCCCTGTCCTAAGCCTTACATGGACCTTATCCCTTACTCAGACCTTGGCCTGTTACTTGTTTGTGGACCTAACAGAGTATCGACTTGTAGAAAGTCAAAAGGGTTGGGAAACTGCCGGAACCTAGATCTAAAAAAAAATCTTGACGTTTCACTCCGACGATAGGCAATCATTGGAAACGTCAGCTTTTCTAGATCGAAGTTCCGGCAGTTTCCCTACCATTTTGGTTTTCTACAAGTCTTTGAAAAGTGCCTACGCAACACTCTACTAATTGCACTTTCTTCGACCTCGTTCGAATCATAATTAATCATATTAATCATAATTAATCATAATAATTTATCATAATTTATCTTAATCCTTATTACAGATCTCCTTTCTCGCCTCTTATTATTTTCTTGCCATCACCACTATTTATGTCCTACTCATGATGATTTTCTCGTTCTATTTTCTACCCAAACTAAAGTTTCTCTCTGAATATTGCCCCTGAAGGTTCAACTTCTTCGCCAAAGCTTGGCAAACTAGAGGATGAAGAGGTTTTCTTAAAAGATGTAGCATGTCCGGAAAGTATGTCTCCAGAACCAGAAAAAGTCTCCTCCAGGTAATGTAAAACCCGAATGTACCCTAGTATCCTGAAAAGCTACCTAACGACATCCCTTGCTCGTAATTTTAGTAGATCTGACAATGATTTTGGAATAAAATTGAAAAATCACCGTTTCATTTCATTCAAATCTTGCAGGACGATACAATTAGGATTGTGTTTCGTTCTTTATGTGTCTTCGAATTAAAGTGTATATAAAGTGAAGATTAAGTTTTCTTAAATGAAAGAACTCTTGATATTAAAACGCAACATCTTTAACGCTTTTTCTATATCTCACTTCGTTCTTGAGAGATCGAGATTTATTTGATATGTGAATTACACCATGCATACGTCATAGTGCATAATGAGTTATAAAAAAATCACACGTAGTTTTGAAATTATTCTATTAAATCACCAGAAATTTTATCTGTTTAGTTTATGAGGCAAGTACATCCACAGTCACAGTTTCATGTGACATTGTTCAGCAACTTCAACAATATTGCTAATTTTACAACAACTCATTATGCACCGTGACGTGTGCAAGATGTTATTTACATATCAAACAAATCTTAATACCTCAAGAACAACGCGAGATATGTAAAAAGTGTAAAGAGACATTGCGTTATAATTTCAAGGGTTCTTTCATATGAGAAAAATTTAATTTCCACTTCATATACACTTTAAGTTTAATATTATATATAATTATATATACATAATTAGATTATATATGCTCATATATAATATTATCATAAAATGTTGAGCTGAACCGTGGGACACGATGTGTCCCATGGTTCAGCAATATCTTCCCAGTAAGAGGATATTTACAAGCGGAAGATAACTTCGACTTACGTGTGATGAGCTATCGACAAAAACAGGAAATTAGCGAGAGAAGGTATTTGGAAATACAGGGGAACTAATGCAGGTGGGCGAACAGTAAAGTGTTGAAAAAAATTAGTGAATCTTGATCACACACCTACTCTTTCACTTGACGTCCCAAGGCAGACGATTGGGCTTATATCCACTTTACACCGAAGTTTAACAACATCAATCTGGTAATATTTGCTATTGTATTGTTTTGAATAACGTTTAGAATCTTATGGTCTTCTCTAAATGTGTTTTCTTTTTCAGGTACACATTAGCCAGTACACAGGACAACATTCAATCCTATGTCACAGACTTAATAAAGGATCAGTTAACTCGACGACAGCTGGTTGATAACACAACTCGTAATTTACTGCGCTTGATGTCATCCTCGTGTGGGTTGAGTGAAGTGAGATTAGTGTCATCGCAAAGGTTGGAGGTCTGGCTACAAAACCCAAAGGTGAGACAAGCCAAGATTTAGCCTTAACCAAACAAAACTATACTACACCATACCATACCACCTCTCATCCTGATCCTAATTTATACTCATGTGGGATATCCCCTCGCTAAAATTTTTAGAAGGGGATCAATCCCCCTATCGCCCTTTTGGCGGAAACCCGGGGTCATCAGTTATGTCATATGTAGCTTACATCAAGAGTATGTAGCCTGAAAGTTAAGGTCTATTCACACTGGACGCGAAACGGTAACGCGACGCGATTTTTGTAATCTCGGAAGCGAATAAATTCGTCCCTTGTGAGAAGCTTGATAAAATAAGAACGACACTATAACTTGTTGACTCTAGTGCATACAAACCTCCAGATGTTCATCCCTAGGGTAATTTTGTTCGCTTTTAAAAACTCAAAAGTCGCGTTGCGTTACGGTTTCGCGTCCGGTGTGAACAGACCTTTAGTTCTTTAATATGCTTATCTTTACACTCCATAGGACAAAATGTTTCGGAACTATTGCTCTAACAGTACAGCACAGACAAATTGTTTAAATCTCGCAGTTTATCGTCATTCCCACATTCAATTGGCCTTGTATGACCTGCCAAAACTCAAATTATTCCCAAACGAAGAAACAAGCTTCCATGTTTTGTCAAGTCTTCTTGGTACGCTGGCATTTTAAAGAAAAACAAGCCCTAAAATTGGTGTTTCATTCCTGTTAAGCCCGAAAGGTCAAACTTTCACTTCAAAATAACAAGGCTATTTGCAAGTTTAATACTAAACGTTTATCACAAATTCGGAAATCTTCGTTTTGGATGCCAGTTAATTGAACATATCTGTACATGTTAGAGGTTGATCGTCCACGTTAGAGTAGTCGTGAGGAGAGCTGGTCATGTTGACTGACATTTTCGATAACATATTGTAAGTGGCAGTCATCTTCAGAGTCAAGGTGACCGCCACGGAGGCCGTCCAAAAGTCCATCAACGTAGCCAGTCTAATTGGAAGGTATTAAAGTTTTGGGCTCGAGTCCTGCCTTGAGGCCATAGTTTTATGAGTACTTGGCTTATCAAAGTTTCAGCAGCAAGATTTTTAAAGCCTGTAAACCAAAAGGGTTGGGAAACTTCCGGCACTTAAGTGTAGGAAAACTGACGTTTCGAGCGAAGGCCCTTCGTCAGAGTGAAGCGTAAAGACAGTTTCATTCCGACAAAGTGCCTTCGCTCGAAACGTGGATTTTTGAGAAAAATGCAATTTGTACCACTAGCCAAAGTACTGAGGACTTACACGGGACCTTACGATCAAGATTGCCATTAAAACAACAAAATAAGGAATCCCAATCCTTTTGGTTTTCTACAACTCATAACACATACTAATTCCCCCGGGTTCAACTATCTGCTCTCTGAATCAATCCTATCATAACACCATGCATGTTACCTTTTTTTGTGGCTTGTATAGCTCAATAGACCAGCGCAGGAGCTGTTGATGTCTGTTGCTCTCAACTGCAATACGCATTCCATGGAAGATGTTGAAGTCATAAGTAATATCATTAAAATGAGATTGAAAACCAAACAACTTGCTGCTCATTATATTACGTGTGTCAGGTGAGTGAAACCTTGCCAGAAAAAGAATGGATGTTCATCGTATGAGCAGAGCTATTAAAATTATGTTGATTATTCTTCAGAAATCATTTGCTGTACAAAAGGTAATTTTTAAAGCACGTTAACGAAGCATGACTAGGGGAGCGTTTTTTTTGGCACACACTTTTTTTGGCATACAATATAATTCGAGGCGTAATCCCGGGTACGAGAGGTAATGTAGTACTAAATACTGAACACTAATCTGGTTCGTGTGGGAGCTTGGTAAATATCAGATGACTAACGAACATTCGTCAAGCTCGTAACCTCAAAAAACTGCTTCGATTCCCGTCTAAGGCTCAGAAATCGTTTTTCTTAAATAACGAGCTTGACGAATGTTCGCTTATCGTCTGATATATACCAAGCTCAAGCTCCCGCATGAACTAAATTTGTGTTGAACATTTAGTAAAAAGAAGCCAGCTTTTTAAAACCACTGCATCAATGAGAAACTGAATGTAAACCTACTAAACAATATACATGGTTGAAAAATGGCCACCAATTTATGATCCCATTATGTGCATATAAACTGGCCTTAATACTCTCGTTTTCAAGCAAAAATTATTTTGAATTCCTTACCCGATAACGTGGTCATAATAGTCAATCAACGACGGCACAGCAGAATGATAATGTTGTCTACAACCAGTGACCTAACAACTGAAGACTAGTGATGTAATTATGTGTAGTTTTTTTCAAAATATAAAAGAGGTGTTCGGGAAATGAATAAGTATCTTTGAAGTGGTGACCTCATGAACGATAACCAATGTTCTTATTTATTTGGTTGGATAGAGTTCTGGTTGAACAACATGAAGATAACCTTGGCACGCTTATCAAACATATTATTTACAATGAATTGTCTCAAACAAGAAATCCTAACAACATGTCCTTGTTGAGTGTTTTGTTCCAGTTTGCTCCAGAAAATGCAGCAAAGGTAAGTTTTGTTTCTCGGTAACTGCATTAACTTTTTCCAGTGCGAGGACTTTCCCCTTGACGAGTAAAATCGTCTGGCGTTAGCCAGAGTAAAATACTAAAGTCTCCATAGGTCACTGAGGACCTATACGGCCAGGAAGGAGTTAAACAGTAAAATGGCCGAATTGAAAACTAGTGATCACGTAGCGTATTTCTTAGCCACTGATTGGTTAAAACTCATTGTTGTATGTTCGAAAAATAGTTGAAACTTGTAACGTCAGCCGTGTTAATTTTCTTTGGACTTTTCGCCGTTTTCTTTATTCTCCATCTTCAAGTTCAAATGACTGATGTGACAATTTAGATGATGTCGCTGTTTACCTAACCCGCCTGACCTAGAACTTAACGTTCGTTGAAAACATGGATATTCCTTGAAAACATTATTTTTATTTCATTGTGAAGAAACCCGCATCGCAAAGCACCGAGGCATCGGAGCGACAATAAAAGTGGGGGGGGGGGGCTGTGGCGCCCTAAGAGAAGCGAAGGCCGTGGTTACGGAGTTAAACCATATCTGTTTCAGAAACTGCAAATGGGACGTTTCGAATGTGGGTTATTCCTGTATTCGCTTTGGTGATTTAAGCGCATTTGACTAGGTGATGATTTGATCGCATTTTATCTTTATTATTAACGTTGTTGTTGTTGTTATTGTGGTTGTTGTTGTTGTTGTATTCACTCTTGTTATTGTTGTTGTTGTTGTTGTTGTTGTTGTTGTTGTTGTTGTTGTTGTTGTCGTCGTCGTCGTCGTTGTTGTCGTCGTCGTCGTTGTTGTCGCTGTTGTATTCACTCTTGTTATGGTGGTTGTCATAATTATTAATTACTGTTTCTTAGAATCTCGCTTACGTATTCCAAGATCTGCTCATCAATAGGTAAGGACAAACTATAATGTGCCTGTTTTTCTGTTATGGATGTCTCATGAATGGATTGAGTGTCATGAAAACATTAGCCCGAGGTTTTCGTGGAGACTGAGCAACAACGAAGAGTGTTTATACGATTTCCTAAGTGCTGATTGTGGAAACATTGAGCAGAGGCGATTAGTTTGTACTGCCATGAACTGCCATATAAGTGCTTTAGTCAACTTGTAGAATTTGTTTCTTCCAACTTAAATAAGCGTGAAGTGACTTCAGAGTCAGGTAACTTTGGAGATAACTGCCGCTGAGGCAGTCGAGACGACAATCACTTCCAGCAACAGTTTTTCTTAAGACTACACTAACCGATACGATTAACTTTCAGAAACACTGTCTTACGATTCTCCCAGGTTCAAACCATTTACTTTATGACGAGTTATTTATCCCTGTAATCCTGCTATTAGAGAATTTTGGATATAGGATGGCGACGCGACGGCGACGGCAAGAGGACGTCAAAAACATGCATGACCTCCGGTTTTCGTGATGGCCCAAGCGGTAACGTCCCAACTGGCAAACGTAGACAGCTGCTGAAACGCCATATCTTGTCAAATTTGATTATCTGTTTGAAAACTTGAGTATCTTAAGAACTGGTTGTGACACGAAAGTTGTAGGCTTGTTTACAAAAGTTTTAAATCGAACAAATTTCCACCCATTCGACATACGTTTTTCTCAATAATGAAGGACAAAAAACAAGTAGGCAACAGACGTCCTGATCAGCCATCTTGAGCTATCTAAATCATATCAAAACAGTAGAACGTCCAGAGAACGTGATCCAGTCCTAACGCTTTCAAATGTCCACTTTGCTGTTGGCCTCGCGTTGCCGTCCTAAATCTAAAACTTTCTATTGTACCAGTTGAGTGTTCGATAAGAAAGAGGGTCGCTTTTTTATTCTTAACCTACTGTAACTCACTTATAACTTGAAACTTATAACGTGCTTTTTACTCCAAAGTTTCGATTTTTCTGTCTTTTGTAGAGAAGATTACCTGAGAGCTATCCGAGCTCTTCTCAGGGAAATCGTTCGTGCGTTGCGCCATGAGTTGGACTTTGTAGCGTTGTGCCGTGGACTGATGACGGAAAGGAAAGAAACGTTATTCCAGGAACTGGATTCCTCTATTAAGGTAAGTTCATCGAAGTGTGTTGTAGAAAAACCCCGATTTCTGCGAATCACGCCAGGGCAAGTCTACGTGTTTTCTGCGCTGTCAAAGCTTTGACTTTATAAACTGCAATAGACGCTTGGATAATCCGACGAAAATTAGTTGACAGTTTTCGTGGGCTCGGTTGTTTAAAAGGCGGGAAGGTTAATCCAGGATTAGTGAAAACTTTGTGGATGAAACACTCCTAATCAACGAAAGGATTTTTAAACTTTCTTGTTCAGATGTCATACAAATATAGAAAGGTGTTCTCGGAGAAAGTTTGAACTTAAATCACTTAGCAGAATATGCCAAACGAAAGAGCTGATAAAATTTTAACCCAGGATTAGCAATAATCGTCCTTTGAACTACTGGGCCCTGAAAATAATTAAAAGGAGGTATCCATCTCTCTTCTTCACCCTAATTTAATCACGGGGGATATTCCCCGCATTAAAATTTTTCAAAGAAGGGAACAATCCCCCTTTGGCAGGAACCTTGCTTAACTCTTGTCAGATCCAGCAAATCTTCTATTATTTCACTCTGGCTAACACCTGCGCCCAGTTGTTCAAAGGACGATTACCGCTAATCCTGGGTTAAAATTTAATCGGCTCCTTTATTAGATATATTCTGTTTGATGACTTTAGTTAAAACTTTCTAGGATAAAGCCTTTCTAAACTTACATGATATATGAACAGAAAACTTTGAACATTTTTTCCTACATTAGCAGTATTTCATCCACAAAGTTTTCACTAATCCTGGATTAAGCTAATCGCTTGTTGAACAACCCATCCCAGTCGATTTTACTCGCCAGAGGGAGACGGTGTGAATGGAATAGAGTTAAGATACTGTTCCCGGGTGGAGAGATAAAGTTTTCCAATCCATTTCCAGGAAAGAATGTTTTCATCCATAACCGACATGATCACCGTGACTACGCTTCTTAGTGTTACACCAGCTGTCCGTGATGCTTTGTTGGCGTTCAAACGAGGTGACTTGAGAGGTATGTCGGCATGCGTACTTACGAATACCCGCTTCTCTGAAGTTGCCGGGAAGGTTTGTCTTACCGAACTACGGTCGTGATAGATGTTGATTGACCCAGCTCATTATAGAAAGGCAATTGACTTACAACGCCATAAAAGTGGCTTCCGATTTCTTGCCATGAATTAAACTTCTAGTTTAAGGACTTGTATAATTCCCGTATTTGTATTATAAATTATTTTTGCCTTAGTATATGTGTTCTGAATGTATGGCGGTGTCCAATCTGTCTTAAAAGCAATGATCTGTACACAAGATTTTTGATGACTGTAACTGTCTAGTATACGAAATCGTATGATTTTCTAACCCTAATTTTTTCTTGTAGAAGTGAAAGCGCTTCATGACTTTCAGAAAAACGTGGCGATCATTCAACAGGACGCGGCATCATGGCTTCATACAGTTGTCCCACACATGTTTCCAATATCCCCAGCGAACTATCAACAAAGGTGAAAGCTACGCTAGATTGTATTGTAATGTTAAAATCCCTTTCACTCTACTCATACATACTCTACACATACAATATGAAATGAAAGTCCTACGTGTACAAATCTTTTACTTTCGTATAGCCCGCGTAGCAGACGGTCTTGTATATTTTTCCCGCCTCGCGGGCCCTTCTACAACCCACATCCAGCAAATAACACCCCCATACACACAAGACCTTCTGCTGTGCAGGCTAACTTTCGTATGATGAAAGTGTCTTTGGCATGTCAAACTTCTTGTGAAATTTTTATCAGGAAAACTTCAGCGTTTTTCTCGTCTGGTTCATGTTTACTTCAATTTACTTTTCCTGAACTTGCTGAACGTGCTAACTGCGCAGGTTACCATATTTATCTTTGAATCTCCCATTTAGTTTAAGCAAAGTGCTGTTTATGGAACCTTCGGAGTCTTATTCATCCAAAGACTCGTGGCCATCGGAATCAGAAAGGAGGTAAACTTTAGAAAAATATTTTCGTTTGTAGCCTTTCTGTTTTAAGTACCTTATATTCTAAGAAACTAACACTTCGTGAAGTTGATGCGAATTCAGGAAATTTGCGTTAATTTTTCCAGCATTCTTTTCCTCGACACTTTAACTGAAGTTTACCACAAGGCGGAATTTTCCACGCAACGTGAAATTTTTCTTTGTCTTTTTAAATTAGTTTCACATTAGAGCTCACGAAACAAAAAAAAAAATTCCGCTCCGCAAGGAAAATTCCTCTCTGTGGAAAACAGGCTTAAATGCAGCGTTAATTTCCACAGCACGTATATTACTTGAACCCCTATTCTGAGTCAAGGCCTTTAATCAAACAATGGAAAATCTTATACAAAATATTTGTTATTTGTCATAGAAAGAATGCCCGGGATGGCAAAATTACACCACTTAACCCGATGTTTAGTTTTTCTTTCATGTTATGTAGAGAATGATGAACGAGAACTGTTCTTTTATACCCCATCCACGCTAATTTCTTACATCCGGAAACGTTACCGGCTCCTTCGCGTTAATTTCCTTTATTTTGGAAGATTTTTTCGCCCACATTTGCGTTAATTAAAGTCGCGTTAATTTAATATATATTAATAAAAACGTTTATTTCATGTAGTAAGGTACTCGGGAATGAAAAAAATAGTGTCTAAAGGTAACATCAGTTACTCATTCTGTAGTTGGTAATTGAACTAGCTATGCCCTCCTTTTGGGATTAATTATGCCAACTATTTCTTCGTAGCTGTGATGATTACCACTGCTGCCCCTAACTGTTTTTGTTGATTACCCATACTACCCTCTCCTACTGTTTTGAATACCCAAGTTGATTAATTTCGGTGGTGATTACTCCAGTTACCCTTCAAGTTGCGATTTGATCCACCATCCACTCCACTTCGTGGTTTTCGACCTGAACGACCTGGAACTAGAAGCATAATAAAAATCCAGATTCATATTTTTAATCAGATGATCTGGATATTTGGCCACTGTCATTCTCATAGAGATTATGTATAAACTATACAGAGCATGTGGACCTAAAACTGGTAGCAAACTAAACATCCGCCATTTTGAGTAAATTGGGGGCCAATCGATCGTCTCCAGGCCCTTTACCATCTGTTAGATAGTTCTCGTTCGTGAGTTTACCCATAATTCTCGTTCACGAATTTACTCAAAAATTTCATTTAATTTGTAAAAAAATCCGTCAAGTTCACTGTAATTGAGAACGGTCATATATTGAAAAGAAAATTCCGCTTATTTCCTTCAAAACAATTTGAATTCTTTTTCATATAAAAACGAAAAAAAACGGACAAAAGTGAAGTGGTTTGACCCCCAATTTATCCAAGATGGCAGGCTTTCAATTTGTTACCTGCGGTTGAGGGACATTTGGGTACAATGCCCTCTCTGGTTAATATATGATCTATCCGGTCATTCTTGTGTCTATAGTTTTTTATTAAGTGTGATAAGTGATGTTCCCGTCATGGACGACACTCTGACCCGCGTTACCGTCATTGGATTGTCTGCGGAGCTACCTGTGGATGCTGCTAAAGCTTTGAAGTTTGTCGAGACCCTTGTTCAGAGAGCAGCTGGTGTGAAATCTGGTAAGTTACCTGCGACACCAATTGAAAGAACTTCCTGTCTAGAAATATAAGAAGAAGGACAGTTTTCATGTACTTGTTTTCAATGTTGCGTACTAGTTCTGGTGTGTCATCAGTTCAAGTAGCTGAAAATTTTACAGCGGTATTTATTTATTTTATTTAAAATTATGTTACAACGGTTGCCCTGTTACCTTTTAAGAATCTGCTTTTCAAAAGGCCATATCCTTTCTGTGTTAATGTTATTGTGGTATGTGTTTTGGTTCATTTTATTTCTTTTCGTTTTTAACTGTTTTAGTCTTGTAGTGTTGCTTTCACCTTAACTCGTGATTTGTTCGTTTAAAATTATGTTTTCGACAGCAGACATTCACTAGTCGCTGTTTTACACAATTAGATTTAAAGGAAGACAACACTAACAATCCAGAATATTTTATGCTGAGGATTTTTTTCAAATTTTTCAAATTTTCTCTCTCAAATTTTCATGTTACTCGACAAGGAGATCTTTCCCAATCTTACCGGTCCGACTAAAACAACAAAACTAAAACAGACTAAAACAACAGTCGGGCCGGTATAGTTTGAAAAAGTCTTGCTCAGGAACCGTTCAGCGTTCACCATTTTTTCATAGTGACCGCAAAACAAGCTCTTCCAGGTAATAATGATTACTACGACACTTCATTTAGGTGTTCATCAGATGGAAGTTAATCGACTAAGGTTTATCGATGCCGTTCTTGATCTTTGTATCTATCATCATCCTCCAAATATCCAATTACCAGCTGGGTAAGTCCTGTTGCATTCTCTTGAGACGTGCATACTGTGTTGTGGTAAGAAACCGCATATCGCCATTTCTTCTATTTCTGAGCTGCATTCCTTTGTAAAAATTCAATTTTCGGTTTATTTTTATCTCGAGTTATTTTATTTTATTGTTTCAATTTTATTTTAAATTTTATTTATTTAATTTTATTTTTACTTCTATTTTAATTTTTTTTTTAATTTTATTTTTAATTTAAAATAATTTACATCTAAAATAAAACCAGATTAAAAATTATTACATTTATTTTAAATTTTTTATCTTTTAAAAACGATAAAAAATAAGTATAATTTATTTTAATTTCTTTATATTTTATTTAATATTTTAAAACATGAAATAAAAGTAATTTATGTTTAGTTTAATTTCTTTTTATTTTAGGTTTAATTTATTTTAATTTATTTTAAGACTAAATTTTATTCTAATTTCTTTTTATTTTTAAAATAAATAATTTAAATCTAAAATGAGATAAAGATAAAATAAAAATATTTTAATTTTATTTTAATTTCTTTTCCTTTTCTTTTCATTTATATAAAATTGAAAAAAAAATTATTAAAATTAAAAAATCATCACAATAAATTATTTTTATTTTATATTAGATATATTTTATTTTAGGAATAACAGAATGAAATAAATTGTTTTTATTTTATTTTTATCTTTATTTCAGCTTTTTTTCTATTTTTTTTATTTTGTAAATAAAATAAATCTAAAATGAAATAAAAACAAAATAAAAAATCATTCATTTCAGTTTCTTTTAATTTCATTTTGCTTTATTTTATTTTTAAAATTAAGCAAAATAAATCAAATCTAAACAAAAAAACTAAAATAAAAAGCTGTAAAGAAGGCATGGAACATGAAAGTTAAATTAAGCTTATTATATTTTTATTTTGTTTTATGTTTAAAAGAAAATATTGAAATTAAAATGAGATAAAAATGCTCGACCCCAATGTATTCTCGCGTATTTAATCTTTTCCAGGTATAACCCACCATCACTAGCCATTGCTAGTCTTTACTGGACTGGGTGGATAGTCATTTTGATTGTGGCAGCGTTTAATCCATCGAATATAGGTAAGTTATATGGCGTGTATCTCCTTTCTACTTCTCATATGTGAAATTTAACTCTCTTATAGCATGGTTGCACATTTGAATCAAAACTTTTATTTGTGAAAAACGTTCCAATCTGACACGCGAGATGAAAATTTCATTTACGAAAAATGTTCTAACTCCATATGTTTTTCTAACGTGTAATAATGCGTGAAATTTTCGTAAAGGTAAGCCTCCTAGCCACGTGCATTCACCTTGCATGTTGTATCGCATACTTAAATACAACTGACTCGAATGACTTTTGTACTGTTGTTTTTTCAGGAGATGTTGTGTGGGATAAATATCCGACAATAAGGTGTTTGATGGAGATGGTCATGACCAAGTAAGTACTGCACTCAGGCGTGCTGCAGTTTTACACAATGGAGCGTTTTCACTCAATCCCCAGAGATTCAAAGAACAACGGCCATGTCGGCCATGTTGGTGTACCCAACAAAAGAAGATAATTAAAATTCTTTTGTTAAGGAACACCAACATGGCGACTATGACGTCATGTAAAAACGCTCTATACGGAGCTTCATGCACACAAACGCGCAAACAACGACCCACACCCATACCCAAACACGTACGCTGGCGAGTGTTTCCCCTAAGGATCTCAGACACATCTCAAGCAGTACCTAGTTAATTAGGAAAATTCAAATGCTAAGGTAGACCGATAGTCCGTCACGGAAATCTAAGATTGATTGTTTGAAGACACAAATTGATTTTCAGAGACGTCTTTAAATACCACAGTTGAATTTTGGAATATTTTACTATCAGTGAACAGAAAGATCCTTTCTTTATTGATGAACTGAGTACTAGCCGCAACGATTAACCTAATTTGACTGAACCCTTCAATCAAAATGTTGGTAGAATTTTGGCAAATGGTGATCCGTATTGGGTTACTTCTTTGCTTACTTAACTAACTTACCTAATCATCATTATTATCATATCGTGACTTCCGCTTTTGCAGTACATATGATAAACCTGCAGCCTAGCTCACCATCTGAGTCGTAGTGGCTCAATGGTTAGAGCGTCTCACCGGT
>JBAHVQ010000456.1:1982075-2012147 GCA_036872915.1 Nanipora kamurai | reverse complement strand
CGGGTTCGATTCCCGTCTAGGGCTCAGAAATCGTTTTTCTGAGTAAACGAGCTTGACGAACGTCCTCTGTTGTTCTGTTGTTCTTACCTAACTTGTACTTAATCCTGAACAGAAAGTTTGTTCACGTGGCAGCTTGGTAAATATCAGACGACGAGAGGACGTTCGTCAAGCTCGTTATCTCAGAAAAACGATTTTCTGAGATAACGAGCTTGTCGAATGTCCTCTAGTCGTCTTACCTAACTTGCTTACTTAAATTAATTACTTAGCTTACTTATCACGCCACTTGCCTAGTTGCTTACTTGTTTTTTTGGGTTTTTATCTCAGTAACTTTGTGTTCCCTCCACCGACCATGGTAGAAACCGCTGAACAACTAGAAGAATTCCAAAGTCGTGAAGCTCAGGTATCGATGATCTGTGAATTCTATCCAGGTCGAGAGTTTTGTTTCAGTTTCTCTAAACTTAAATTCCGTCAGTTTCCCAACCCCTTTGGTTATCTACAAGCCGTTCTATACTGCCCGACGCGGCTCCCCACTTATATAGCATTGTTATGGCTCGGAAGGATCGGTAATACCTTCCTGCTTTGTAAACATTAAGTAAATCATTTCACTTGTTTTTTTTAGGTTTGTGTTTTTTTATTTTAACATCTGAAAGTACTGCCATCATCTCTGACAATGACATCAACTCGGGCATCGCAATGCAGCCTTTTATGCTAGACAAACTGCGGCTAAAATAGGTCGTGAACATTAGCATAAATGGTGGAACGGCGAAGTTGATGGCAACCAAAATAAGCTAAGGCCAATTTAAGTCGCATAAATATGTACTTTTAGCGACTTTATATTGCTGGAGAATATTTTCTTTTATTTTAACGGCCTTAAAGACGCCAACTCTGACATCTAGGCTGACTTGAGCAAATATATCAGTTTTGACCTCAGTGCTGACATCGTCGCCTACATTGAAAAGCCGTCAGCGCTGACATCATGACAGTCGTGAACTCTGACGTCGACGCTTACGTCAACATTGACATCAAATGCGATATCCCCCTGATATCACGATTGACTTAAACGCTGACAGCACTGACATCAACAATGTCATCAACATTGGCACATATCGAGGCTGTACTTATGTTTAAAATAGATCACAGCTCGGCAAAAGCAAAACTGTCAGGCCTTTTCAATAGATCAGACTCAATGCATGACCACAACCTAAAAGGGTCGGATTCTAAGCTATTTTTACCACGTCCGAACACTGAACATGGTAGAAAGAGCATTAGCTATAGCGGACCTGAGCTTTAGAACTCCTTACCTAGTCATGTGAGAAATTGTCAATCTCTTCAATCTTTTAATGAATACATTTCCGCTGCCAGCCTGACAGATGCTAATTAGTCTTTAATCTTTCTAATCTTAGTTTTTAGGTACTTCTTATTGTAACAATTGTATATTAATTGGGGCAAGAAACTTTCTTCTTAATTCACTTGACCCTTCGGACAAGTGCAATGTGTATTTTACTTGTTCGGACCACAAAACTACTTGTCCAAAAATCCCGACAAAATAATTTCGATTGAGACAAAAACATCGTCGACTAACTAATGATTTTAAGACAAAAGAAAACGCTACGTTTTAGTAGGGTACAGTTGAAGTGAGAAACGGCCTTAAAATATCAGTGGAGTACGGGTTACTAGAAGTGAACGTATGCAGTGGCAGATGTGGTGCTTACTTGAAAACGTCAAAGTTATAAATTTGCCGAAATATTGAGAAGAACAAAACAAAATAATTATAGTGTCATTATTTTCGTTATACTGACTACTTTGTTGTCATGTTTTACCAGATAGCAGCCGCTGAAAAGGACGATATTTTGTTGTTTGAAACACATCTTGCTGCAGCTACCACAGGAAAGACCATTACTGAAAATTCAAGTTTATTGATGAGTCAGCTGATCTCAATGGTTCCGGAGTAAGTTTAGTGGTATTGATTATTACTAGCACGGTAGCGTCCAGCGAAGCAATCCTGAAATGAGAATTAGCTAAACGATCTACAGCTTTAAGCTTCTTTCAGGTTTTACTTGAACTGTCATATTGTCATTACTGTCGTTGTATTTTTTTCTACTCTAGTGGTCCCGCCAGGAAACCTCCTCAATACATTATTGAACAACTAAAGACCTTAAACACTAACATTGGAATTGGAAAACTGTTTTGCCGGTGCCGATCTCCAGATTTTCTCTTAGAAATTATTCAGCGTCAGGTGAGGTGATCTCAAATTTTAATCTCCAGAACCAGCAGACAATTCCAAACAGTAAAGAATAAATCAAATACCGAAAAATACTGACATCTTTGAAACTCAAGATTTGAGTATTCAACAAGACGCGGGAATCATTACCGATGATATCCCGACTTTATTTCAAAGTCATTGTCAATGAAAACGGGCCGCTATATTTTCCATGCGTTTGATGATCTTGCATACGCTATCGTTTTAAATCCAGACGAAACTTGTTCCAGGAAAAAATTTCTTGGTAAAATTTAACGCACTGTTTCTGGCATATGCACTGCCTGGAATGTACAGGAATGTGTATGTGTTACCCCAATTTTCATGCTCACCCGTCACTTTGGTTAAACAAACACAATTCTTTTGATTGGTTATAGGGTGCTGCCCAAAGTAGACCTTGGTTGGCTGACTTGGTTCTCTCCAGTCAGGAATCATTGGATGTTCTTCCAGTGCAGTGTTTATGCGAGTTCTTGTTGCTACAAAAACCGTTAGAAATGGGGATGAACGACATGGATGAAAAAAGCGAAAAGCAAAAGGTATTCCAAAAGTTTCCCTTTTAAAAAGGTGAAATACCTGATTTAGTTAACAAATTTAAAGAAAGCACATCATAGGAAATAATAAGAAGAATTCGTGGTTATCATCATCGGTGATATGAAGAATCTTCATGAAATACTGAAAATTTATTTCTTGTGAGCTTTCGTCCTGGTGACGTTGAACTTCAGTTGATGATGTTAGCTCACATAAAAGAGCGCAATGTTGAAAATGCAGTCAGTTAGCGTACAAAAGGGGTCGTTTTTGAAGCCAGTTAAAGAAGTCGTAATACCTGTTTTATTCAATTCGTTTTTCTATATAGTCCATAACAAATCAACAAATTATATTTATATGATATATTTATATTTACATTATTTTTATAAATATAAGCAAATTGAATTTGGTCTAAAATGTTTTATTGAAAACAGAATTTTCGGTCGGTGGCCTTCATCAGTCATTATCGATCGAAAATTTAGTTTTTACTAAAAATTTTAGATCAAATCCAAACTGTTTGTGTTTATTTTATTTTTTTTTTTTTTACTTTACGCGTCATTTTATCCCTTTATTGTATTCCTTTTATTTTATTCTATTTTATTCTATTTTATTCTATTCTATTGTATTGTATTGTATTTTAAAAATTCAGTGAATTGAAGTGCTACGTTCGAACAAGGCCAAATCACTGTTGTAGAAAAGTTTTTCTGACTGCCCCAACCGGGAATCGAACCCAATGTCTCTGGCTAAACTGTCGGGGCTGTCAGAGAAGCTTTTCTGCAGTAGTTATTTGGCCTCATTCGAACTTAGCCCTCTTATTTCGATATCTACGCGGACCAGATTGCCGAAGATGCGAGTTCAAATCCCGCTCGAGTCAAATTTTCCAATAGACTTCAGCAGGGTAGGACAATTGTGAAGTTATCGTTTCATATTACCCTTAGGATGATTCTAAAATAGAATTGTAAATACCGTACGGCGAGTATGAGTTCCAAAATATAAAATGTGGAGTTACATTTCTCGTTTCGATCTTTCAGGAAACCATCGACCAAGTTTTGGTCCGTCTTCACTTACTCTTATTTGGAAGTGAGGCGTCTGCTGAATCGACTTCTGAAGCATTGGAGTGTTTTATGTACAGACTTCACTCGAGACCAACAAAAGAACGGAATGCTGCTGTGAGAGTATGTGAATAGAATAAGAGAATTACTTGTTGTGAGAAAGTGTATTTTCATCAGTTTTACCAGTGTACATCTGTAAATTATCAAGAAGCGTACTGACTGGTTGAAACATTTCAAGGGAAGTGGGTGACACATAACAATCCCAAAATATTTCCGTACAGTAAATACAGGCGGCAATCCTTGGCTTAAGCCTGGTTCACACATGTGACATAAGCATAAGGACTAGATCAACACGAAAACAAAGCATGACTTCTCCTCTCAGATTTGCAATGACAAAACAACAACAATTTTTCTTTGTGTTGTCTTTTGTTAGGCTCTTGGCTTATGCTTGGAGTATGATCTTGTGCTTATGCTTATGACGATCCTCGTGTTGCGGGCTTGACTTCGTTCCTTTGTTTTGCCTTTTGTTTTGTCCTTATGCTTGTGTTTATGTTGACGTGTGAACCAAGACTTATCCGTCAAAATTTTGTTTTTAAATGCGGGGATTATCTCGAACGTGGAACTTCCTTGAACTCCTTTCTAAAGGTAGGTCTCCTAATGATAGGTCTTTCCAATGGTAGGTCTGGCATTACCCAGAATGAAATGCTCAAAGGTCGCCACCGTTAAGATCTACGACGTCAACTTCAACTACGGCGTCGTTTAAACAAAAGAATTTTTCATGCAAAACCAAGAGAATGAATAGTTTATAAATCTCCACAATATTCTCCTCACCGTCGTTGTTCTGTATATACAGGGTGTCTAAAAAAAACTGCAAACACTACAATTTGCATAACATCCACTGCAATTATCATTGCAATGCCTGTGCAACTTATGATGCTCCTGGGATTTGAAAATACGTTCGAATTTTCCTTATAATTAGAATAACCACACAAAGTGAGTTAATCCCTAATCGACATCCCTAGGCATGAATTGTGTTTACGCACTCGTGGGATCAATTAGTACTGAATTATGCAAATTTCATAAATATCTGGTTTCAAAGGGTTTGCAGTTTTTTTGAGACACCCTGTACAGCTCCAATCTATGCATTTTCACGTCTTCAGGATGTTGTCATGTCACGACGGGAAAAAAGCTATCACTTAAGACTGAATTTAACCCGAGGCTACAGTCGTTTTTGGGATAACTAACCCTAACCTATCCGTAACCCTAACCCTGAGCCTGGAGCGTTTTAAAAGTCGTTAAACAGCCACAAATGTCAATCGCGGTGGTCAATTTACCGTGGTTTTTTAAACGTTGAAATGTTACGGTTAACTTCGTAGATGATAAAATCCCTAATAAGGTAGTTTGTAACTGTAGGTCTCCCATTAGCGAAACGGTGTTAAAAATTATTTGGTGTAAACTAGAGCCAAATATGAGAGATTTTTGTATTTGGTTTTCTCTTTAATTCTTAGTTGAAGAATTTTCGAGAACTTTTTCCTCTAGTATTTCTTCGTACATTTCGGCCTTGGTTGTCTTCAGCTATAAAAGTAAAAAAATTGCTTTATATCAAGGATTTTCGTTTCGCTTTTAGGCTCTTCGACTGATTTTCTCATTCAACGAGTCGGATGAAGATTCATCATACGAATCGTACAAATGGCTTCTGGACAGTATGCCAACATTACCTTACTTTGACGCTGTGTTAAATTCTTTGTCGTACTCGCTTAGAAAGGTACTGCGCAAGACAAGTAAAGTGCAGTTCTTTTAGTTTTCATTTGTTGTTTATTTGTCTGCTTACTCATTTTTTTATAATAAATGTTTAAGAGGTCTTCTCGTTTTTTGTTTTTATGTCTCTAAACTGTTTTCGTTTTACGTTTGCATGTATGTTCGGCCATCTGCCCTCTTTTGGCTTTCCCTCTTTGTGTGTGTTTATTTGTTAGTTGTTTTTTCTTGTTTGTTTTGGCTCATTTGTGTCTGGTTTGTTTGTTTTTGATTGTTTGCTTACTTTTTTGTTTATTTCTTTGTATGTATGTTTGTTTGGTTGGTTGGTTGGTTGGTTGGTTGCACGTTTATGTTTTTAGAATAAGTACTATTTACAAAATGCGTGGCCGTTCTGTATCGGGTATGACTTCTAAAACGTCCATTATTACTACATTATGGATTAATATTTGGTAGAAAGAAAAGTTAAAACAAGTTATTTACACCCTTAAAAGTCCAATTTGAGTGTGTGGGAACTGATCCATAACTGGTTCGTACAGACACTAGTGTTTGTAAATGTGATTCAGAACTGTTGTTCATGTATAAAACAAAACATATACCGAATACAATCATCTTGTAAAAATCAAGATATGAGCCAAAAAACAAGAGAGAATATTGAAATGGTAATATTTCGAATTTATTGCAAATTCATCATCAGACCAAGTGAATCAAAGTTAATCACCAAGTTAATCACTCGCTCTGATGATGAATTTGTAATAAATTCGAAATATTACCATTTCAACATTCTCTCTTGTTTTTTGACTCATATCTTGAGTTTTACAAGATGATTACATTCGGTGTATGTTTTGTTTTATCATTTCTCGAACCGGTGTTCATTTAATCGGTTCTGTATCATGGTACACAGACACTGAGAGGAATGGCAACTGGACTAATTTTTATACTAAAAGGAGTCATGTGATAAGAATTAACCAATAAAGTATGAGAAATAAAAACAAACAAATCCTAGCAACGAGCAATCTGGCAACGGCAAGGAAGTCACTTGCTATTTTTAACGACGATCAGTCAACCGGCACTGAAAAAAAGCGCCACAGACCCCAGGGGAATGGAAGTATGTATTCGCGAAACATGAAGACAAAAACAATTTCTTTGGCCTCCATCAATATTAAAAGCGACACTTCACTGACGCGTTCAGTATGACGAGTGCCATAGCAATAGTGTGGGACTATTTTTTGCTTATTAGAAAGAATGTTTTCGGATCCAGCATGTTCGAATCTTTACTGTATTTGCTTGAGTTGCTTAACTTTGGCACACAGTGTAGTTTTTTCTTACGCAAACTAATGGACATTCCTCGATTTTTTCTTTGCATTCAGGCATGCACTGAAGAGTTAGACTTTCAAAGATTGCGAGCTTACATTACATTCTTGTCAAAGTACAGTCTGGCAGATTTTGCCGAAGATGTCTCTCTGGTAGGAACGACCTTCTGTTGTACCATATTTAATCAGCATTACCATTCCAATGACTGCCGTTTTACCATTTCGATAACTTTCCTAGTGGAAAAACTAGATATGTCACTGATTGTTTATTACGGCCAAAGCATTACCTCTTGGCAACCAACGAATACTTTCGAAGGAAATGTCAGTTACTCTCAGTCACTCTGTTTACTAAACTGGATATACTCACAGATACCTTTAGTTATTCTTCCCTTAAAACTACTAGAAACTGGATTAACCGGACTAAATTCGGTTAAGATTCTCCATCCTTTCAAGCCACTTGCGCTGCATGATACGATGACAATCGGGCGGCCTTTTTACCCCAAAAAATCCATCCAATATCCACATATTTGGTACCAAAATCTTCAGCGAAAACGCAATACCTGATAGATTATATGGAATTGTTTGCAGTTAATTTCCCTTGCTAGTTTCCTTCATTGAACTCTAAAAAAGGCTGGAGCGATAACTCCATAATCCCGGCCCTCTTACCTCACGAAACAAAGTTCCTGCCCGCTGAAGGAAGCCATGCACGTCTAAAGCGTGCACACAACACTGTTCCGCAAATCATCTTAGGTAACATTAACTTATTCCTCTGCATAACTAAACATCGGTTGACCTACTTCTGTAACCAACAGTAACGCGATTTTGACAATCGAATTCGTCAAGTCAAACAATATAAATTTTTGTTTTGGTTTTTTTTCATGAAGTGACTTATCACGTGACCTCACTTTCTTCCTTCCAGGATCTCGCTCGTCTTATACTGGAACGACCAACCGTGCTGAAAAACATCCTTTCCAAGGACACGGAGGTCGCCAACAACACACATTTGGCCCTTCTCAACGTGTTTTATTCCGTGATCACGACGGCCTTTGAAGCCAACTCATCTTCCTTCGCGTGGGTAAGTACCAATTTACACATTAGATTTATGCAACCGTAGACATGTTTCGGACGATGTTGGTGCAATTTTCTCTTTAAAGTAACTGTTGAAGGTTTATCGTTTATTGAATCAATTGTCGGTCGGTAATTTACTGACTGCTTAAAGGAAACTTTAAATTTGAGGATGCGACTTTCGATTTCTCCCATCAAGGCCGTTAGCACTTTACTCAATGCAATTTTTTCACCTTTGTTTACATTTTGAAACTAGCCTTTTTGGAGAGAAAACTGAGCGAGTTATTGTATTTTACTGAACAAAGACATGGCAACGTGCAGTAATGAGTCTACTGATATCGTAGAAATTGATGAACCAGGCGGAAAGCGTAATCTTGGAAGGAATATAAATGCCCAACTTAAAACTTTTAAGGTCTCCGGTATTGCTGCCTCGCTGAAGCTCGGCAGCACACTAATCTTGCCTTTCGATTTTGTGTCCAGCAGTGAAGATGAGTTCAAAACGAGGCAGATTTTGATCACGAGGACCGGATATTAATGTAACTTCGCACGTCCGGTGCACGTGTATTTTGTTTGAGTTCGTGAACACGACTAAAGGTTAATGTGTTATTTTCGTTACTTGTGCGTGTTTATGCTGTTGGCAGTGTTCATCAGGGCCACGAAATCTTCAAGAGTCGAAGAGAAGTGTCAAGAGTCGAGAGACCGACGATGTGGCTTCATGACTTTATGTTCGATCTTGTACAAGTTGAATAACCCAGTATCAGCTTGTCGGCCACGGTGACAATTTGGATTTGCCTGCCCCACACAAAGTCAACTCATCCCCGATATGTTTCAGTCGGTTAAGTAAGTCTACAAGTTTGATAATAACCTTTTCAGTACCACGCCAAGTTAATACTTCTCTCGCTTCACGGTGAGGCAGCATTTCACTTCTGTTAAGAACTCCTAGTTATGCGTCTATTAAATTATGCTGCGCATTAATACTCTTTGTTCTATCTTTTATTTCGCTTTTTCGCAGAATCATCATGCACAACACAATAGATGTGTGGAATAATTAAACAATCAGCCAATAGAATGTTTATTGCCATCGTAACTTCGTTATCTTTCGTGGATAGGCACTTTGAAGTTAGCCGAGTTTCCAGACCATGTTTTTGTTGACTATGACGAATATACTTCTCGATTAAATTTCACCAAAAAAATTGCTCTCCTTGCATAAAATCGTTGCATAATTATCGTAAAGTCTTTTGATTTTTGAGTTATCCGCAAAATCTGACCAAAAATCACCAGCGTATTCGGCATTTTGGTAAACTTTGCGTAGTTTTTGAGGACTACCTTTCTTCTGCATTCTCTAGGACGAACATCAAGACTTGGTATATGTTCAATGGTCGCACGAGACAGCCCATGGTGAACAGTCAGTCACGTTTAATGTTTACATCATTCATGCGTCCATGGTACTGCTGACCTTTGGTCCACCACGTGGTAAGCAACTACGTAATTTGACCTCAAACAAAGCGCATTATGGCGGGTTATATTAATATAGCCTAGTGGCGCAACCAGGGGATTGTGGGGCAATTGCCCTCCAGTTAGTGGGACAGCGGTTTCTTCAGAACTCGTTCATAATTAAAATAACCAATCAACCATTTTTGTGACAAGTATAACCCGTCTGGCTTTGGGTACGGATAGGAAAGAATTAATCTAGGGCTTAGTGACTCTTTAATGTAAGCTTTCTTGGAAACATTCCTAGGAGACAGAAAGTTATTTGAGTTGTTATTGGATACCTGGTGCCCACTCGAAGGCAACGTCAAGACATTTTTTCCAAACTCCGGAGACGAAGTCTTGCTGTTCCCTGATTGGTTACGTTTGAAAATGATTTCTTCTGATGTACCACGACTTGTGAACGAAGGTAAGAGAAATGTATGTGTTACGTTTCACTCCGACGACGGCCCTTCGCTCAAAACGTCACGCTTCCTACACCTAAGTTCCGGCAGTTTCTCAACCCTTTTGGTTTCTTTCCAAGTCGTTCCACTTTACTTATATATCATTGTCAAAATGCATGTATGTGTTTTGTCGAACTCCGTTCTACGCGCCGGGCGGGACCAAGCGGCACAAACTTTGAGCGCCTGGTACATTTTTATTTCAAACATTATGAAATATACCGTTTTCGTGAAGCATATTCTTGTAATTTAATCCATCATTTATTAAGCTGACCCGAGATATGTAGCGAAATCAGCGTAAATATGAAAAATTTCGCACGAGTCTCATCCGCCATTACTCCACAAAGAAACGTCCCTGTGAAGTTTATTAATATGCTGTGGATTGAGGCACAGTAGTTGGAATTCGTACACCAGATCACGTCTTGTGAGCATGCCTATCTTAAATCTGGAAGTTATTACCCGGCACTCATTTCTCGCTGGCTACATCCCTGAGTATGGTTCAACAAATTCGTTTATTAATATGAAAATTTGTTTTTCAGCATTTAAAGGCATTGAACCACGTCAGCTGGTTATATTTGCGCAGGCGTTTGGCATTCCTGCAGCAAGTATGAGGTAAATATTGCGATCCCTGATCAGTGCGGATCTCCAACACCTTTGTACTGCTTGAAATGACCCCAGCCTATTCTCAGGCTCTACGAAGGCTTAGAAGAGGTTGAGCTATTGACCACTCCAGAAACAATGGGAGGACTGGGTTCTGGCTAACAAGCGCGAGCTATGATTGGTTGATGGTTGCATTTGTGAACTTTCATCCAATGACAGCTCAAGTAGTTTACCTAGAACCCAGTCTTTCTGACTGGGTGGTCAGTTAGTCGGTATTTTCGAAACGTTTTAGATGACCAATGAATGTTAGCTTTGTGATTGAGGACTTAACAATATGGCAGAATCGCGGGAGATTTTTCGGGCTCATCCCTTCTTAGTTTGATCTCCGATCCATTTAAACAGTTTTCCTTGATAAAAGACAGAACCTAAATACTTCAGTAAAGTGCCCCTGTCATCAAATTTTGGCATTCAATAGCTTTAGAATTTCGTGAACAGCATGAAATACGATGATGATAATGAGTTTTTCGATCCTGTGAAGTCAGGTTTTACGGCCTTCGCAACTGAAACACTATTAGGTGGCTTGCAAGTTAAATTCGTGCATGTAGAAAAAAGAGACCAATTGTGCCTAAAATTTTTCTTTCAAACCAAGGACAACAAAAACGTTCTCACGTCAAGTTCGCAGGTTTTCTGAGAGTAGACAGTCATACTGAAGTGTTCTCACAAGTCTGGAGAAAACAAGAATCCAATTGAATGTAAGAAACATAATCCTGTCGAAAAAAAATACAAATGAAATACTTTATCTTTGTGTTAAAAAAAGTTCAACCAAGGGAAGTGTACGAATATCCAAGGTAACCGCGTGTCTGAATATATTCACTCGACTATAACCGTTGTGTGATAGCCTTGTGTAACTTTCTGGTATTCCTTTTTAGTAAAATACTCGAACATTTGGATCTTGCCGCTGAAAGTAATCCAGTGGAGACAATTGAAGTTGTTGTCGACAAAAGTAAGTTTTGGTCTTTTTGGGAAAAATTATGTTTGATAGTTAGCAGTATGTATGGAAGACGGTAGGTTATCCGTGATTTTTGATGGATTATAACCAAAACGTTATCTTTAAAAAGTAGAACTATGTTTGTTTGTCTTGTTTTCTGTCGTACACCTCACAGCTTCTACTTCACCATTCATGTCTTTCTTAATTTTCATAATTTCTATTCAGACTACATGTTACAGTTAGTAAGCGTTCACAGATCACGTGGTGCGGTTGGAGGTCAGCAGTTTTGCGAACTGCTAAATGGAGGAAACGCTAAGTCTGATGGTAAGAGTTGAAGGGAATTATTAGTAGATGGACATAGTTATTTCAGCTAACCCGCCAGTGTGTATGCTATCGTCATTCTGGCAGTCAGTTCGCCACCATCTACTAGTAACTGTAGTTTTATAAACTTTTTTCCTCTCTTTTTTATTAGCTAAACCGTTCAAAGAACAGAGGATTACTCCACTGCGGTCTTCCAGGTTTTCTGTGGACGACGATGAACGAATGGAAGTTGATGGTAGTAAGTCGGAGAAAATACAGGACCTGGTTGTTAAGGTTGGTCCCATTGGATATTCTGACAAATACCGATGGAATTCTAAAGTACGTCACTTTTAGTAATTAAAAATGAAGTAACAACACAAATAATGCCATTCCTTCCACTGAAAATTTTTCTAGGAAGATCAATAAGTGGGAGGAATCTTAACTGAAATGTCTCACTGCCGAAGGATAGGGAGCAAATCGGCTTAGAACAAAATCTCTCCGGATTTCAACTTCCTTTTTGCAAATAACTGCTCTGAAAGCAACGACAATGCCAAATGTTGTCACATTCTCTCAATAATGATTCAAGGATAGTTCAAACTTCAAACAAACTCCTTCCTTATCATCAAGGATGCGAGAATTTTCCCCTTAGTCCAATTTTTTTGTGTTATTTCATATTGTAGTATTTCTGTTTAGATTTAGTAAACTTTTCTGTAAATCTTCCGATCTTGTAGATTTTCCCGTTTGGTGGTCACATAGAAACGTTTTCAGCAAGAGATCAGATGCATTATGGTTTCCAGTTACAAAAGGTAACTGCTTGCGAGAAAGCACTCGGCTATCCTCCCTCAAATAGGTGCGGAAAATTGTATCCGGAAAACCTGTTTGAATGGTTCTAATATTTACTTGAGTCGATTGTACACATGCATGTTTGTAATCCACAGGTGTTGAGCGAAGTGATTAAATCTTTCCAGCAGGGAGTTTCCCTTTGACAAGCAAAATCATCTGGCATTATCTAGGGTAAAATAATAGATCCTGCTGGGAAATAGTTAAAAGGGTCTAACATGATCCAATTTTTTTGTGAACAAAAGCGTCTGAGTGGTTTTCTAGCAAAATTTAAACTAAATCAAATTTGTCCCAACATCGTTAGGACTTTTTCCATCCACGTTCTTTGCGGTTGAGATCCTTTTTTGAAAGACTAGATACGTGAACGTTGAACCTTATGTTGAAACCGTTTTAGCGAGTCTTTAATTACCAACATTCCAACCGCGCATATAACGTTTTTTCTTAATATTTAATTTGGTAGAGAGTTGATTTTGATTTTAATCCGCCAAATATATTCCGTTACTAAATATTGTGTCATGTTTTTCTTTTTATGTCGATTTCTAAGATTCTCAGCAAGGAAGTCTCCCATCTTTATAAAGGCATCGATATTTCCCAAACAATGGCTGAGCATTTCATCAAAGTCATGATTAAGGTACGTTGCGAGAAGTTGTAGATTAATGCAAAAACATCGAGAGATCTGAGAATAACAATTTTTTTCTCTTTCCAGTTTCTAAGTTCCGAAGATGGTACTTCATTTAGTAAAGTTTTCTTCACTTCACCGAAATTTTCTCATCCTTTTTTAAGAATGTTAATAACCAGAGAGGTACGTGGGATGCCCAGATTCCCATTCTTCGTCTGTCTTTAGTATACATGGGGCATTCATTACGGAAGTAACTTTATGTTTCATTTCAGACAATTTTAGAGAAGCAAAGTGACGGGTCCTCGTTTCCTCATTTGATGGATTTATTGTTTCAACACAAGATCGGTATGGCAAATATTAATGAAACATTGGCAAGATTTACGTAGTGGTTACAACTATACAGGATTATACCGATATTTAATTTAAAAAGGGAGCTATAATATAATCAGCCCGTAGTTTTAATGATAAGACCAGTTCATATGACATAGTTACATTCAGTTAACGACTAGCCCGAAGATTGCTTGGAAAGTTAATTTTCTCCTCAAAAGACTCTAACAGCTTGAAAATGTTATGTATAGAGATAGAATCATTATTAGCATGAGCACATTCTACTCATTGTCCTGTAGATATTTTCTGGTCAGCATTTTGTCGGTTGGCTTCTTAGTTATATGTCCATTCTATGATAAACATATCCTTAATCTTTAGCTTTCAACTGTAATCTTCCGCTGTCTCGTCACAAACTCATTCTGATTTCTTTTCACATGCGTTTTGTGTAGAAGATAGTCCTTTGGCCTCTCTAGTCACGAAATATCGGCAGCAACTGATTTCAACGCATCGAAACACTCCTGCTGAAGGTTTGTGATGATCTGTGTCAAATTGCGGATAAATACAACGGTAGTTCAACAAAATAGAGACACAACATAACTTAGCTAGTATGAAATGGACAACGCTAATTCGTTGCAGCATTTCGAATCTATTACAAATTATCTGGGCTTGTCAGGGAGTAATATTCTCATGTGAAACCGGGCAAAATATCTCACCAAAGTGAGCTGGCTGGGCTGGCCGTGTTCATATGAACAAGACCTTAGAAAACTTTTTGAGTTACCACATGAGTTGTCGCGTAGCCTGTTGCCAGAAGCTGGGTCATACTTCATACGTTTGGGTAACTGTTGCTCACAATCTGAGTAGTTGTAGCTCAATAGTTTGAGCATTTCCTTGCCCAGCAAAAGGTCACGAATTATAAGCATGTGTAACTCCTGCTTATCTCAGTTCATGTAGGGTGATGGTAAGAGTGTCGCGTTCGTCATCAGAAAGTTACGAATTGTTCACTTACTCAACATTCGCTCATAACCATGGTCCTCTTCTTCTGGCTTAATAGTTAAGTGATAGATACGCACGACAGACCGTACTGTATGGGATGTACCATACAGTTAAGACGGGAATATTGTATATAATTAGTGATAAGAGTGCAAGTATCTATGTTTACGGACTGTTGAGGAGATACAAGCCATCTGGGGCGAGCAACTCGAAGGAAAAGTTTATTTAAAAGATGACTGCATGTTTATGTCCTGATTTACAACTTCTAATTAGCCAGCCATTTCCTAAATTATTAATTAGTATTAAGAAGATTCTTGCAGATCATCAAGACAATTATCGTTTTAATTTTTGTAAATTAATGGTTAGAGCATTTCACAGGTTATTGGATTTTCGTTGTATACTCATATGTAAGCTTTGCTTATCATCTGAGTCATTTTATATTGAAATGATTTAGCCAGTCGCCAGGTTACAGGCTTGATTTCTTTTGGAAAGGGACGAACAAGTCTCTAGACACGTAAAAACTGCTACTCTATGTGAGATTGACGCTTTCATCGGTATAAACCAAATGGCTATTTAAATTGTTTTCTTTAATATACACAGCCTTTTTGTATCTCTCATCAGCTTCCGTTGACATCATTCGTGAACGCATCAAACGCATTCAATCCGGAGAATCACTTTCTAGCGGCGAAATAAAAGAAATTATCGTTGGTCTAAAGAACCCAAAGAACCAGAGTATTCGGCCTGAAGAACTAATGAGTGGTAAGATAAGACAACATGTCCGTTACACACCTTAATTCTCGATCATGTGATTGTTCTATACAATGAATTTACGGCCGATCCTGACTTTGCTTCACCATACTGTCAGGTGATATTTGGTGGTATACGATATGGTTAGACGCTACTCTGGCTTTGAAAGTTTTGAACGTAACTTACAAAATTACCATTCATGCAAGACCCAACCTCTCGATAATCCGGTCTAATGTCTTCATCAGGGATCGGTCTGAGCAGGAAGTCCCTGCTTCTATCCTCTCAGAACCACTAACTATGTTTTCTGTTATTAATTAGACGTATAACGTCATTAAGTGGTTGCTTACAACGATCGCCTCTGAAGAAGACACTAGCCTGAAGTGTCGAAACGTTGGATCATGAACGGTAGTTATGTAAGCTACGTTCAAAACTTTTCAAGCCAGAGTAGCATAAAACCATGTCTGATTCTTTACTTGGCTGCGTTGGAAATTTTTTCGCTTGGTGGGATATGCTTTGCTGCGCTGATTTTAAACCAGATGAGCAAAAACTCATCCCATACACTGAAATATCATGAACGATTAAATGACAAGAAAAATAAATATATTGAGAAGGAAAACTAAAACAGCGGCAATCAAAAGAGGCGGAAAGTTTTGGATAAGCTTGTCGGTTTGAAGCTTTGTCGCAGCTAATATTCTTGCGGTTTTCAGTGTTATTTTGGCTACAGTCGTCGAGATCACCACTGCTACAAGAATTTATCCGCTCATTAATCTTCCTCCTCCTTACCCAAACTGAGCAACCGACGTTAATGTCTGAGACCAACAAGTTCATTCAGGGTATGATTAATTCACTAAGAGATCACGGTGACGTCAGGTCACGTGCTGTAAATGGTGCCATTATTGACTGGTTACCAGTCCTTGATCCGGATATCGTGAATATTTGTCCTTTGAGACAAAGACAGCTGTTGTTTGGAGTATGTGAAGCCGTCGATGGGCCTAATGAACGGACGGAGAGTACGAGGACAACAGGGGATCGTGATGTATCACAAGGTGTGTTGCTGTTAGCCCTCCTTATGCACAGCGGTAGTTGGAATACGCTTCAAGACTCCCTTGACTGGTTGCTTTGCCAAGAAGGGAATACGACAAGGTGAGCTCACTTACAGTCTTGTAGCTTTGCCCAGCGATGTTTTTAGATTTTACACACGCAAAAAAACACATACTCTGGATCAGGCCCGATCCCAGATCGGTTTAGAAACTTTTAGCAATCCCTGGTGATAGCATGACGGCGATAGAGTGGATCAGTAACCTATTTGGCTGCAGAACCTGGAGGCACTGGGGACACATGCTCCCCACTTTTTTTCAACTGGGTAAATTTCCCCTTATTATAGAAGGAAGTGCCGCTATTTTCGTAGGATAAAAGCATCCTTATCTTGAACCCGTCTACCAGAAAGACAGTAGGAAAGCAATGTTATTAAAAGATAGAATAAAGATGTAAGGTGACATTATTACAACAAACGCAAATATTCTGAAGAAGGATCCAAAAAATCACCGTGTTAATTCAAGATTCGAGAAAAACAAGATGAAATTGAAAACGGTGATACTTCAACTTTGTTTCAAAGCCTTTCTAAAACCTTGATGTTTAAATGATTTGATCTGATTGATAGCTTCGAACTATTTTAATGTTTTATGGAGATCGTTGTTTTTAAACAACACTCTGCACCTGAATCAAAACTGATTTCGCGCGCTTAAATATGCGCGCTGGTTGCCGATATATTTAAAATAGATCGTTTCCCACCGTTCCGTAAAACATGACGTTTTTATTGGTTTAAACCAAAAATTTAAATTAAAAAAAATATTGTTTTTATTATTTTAATTTTACTTCATTTCATTTCATTCCATTTCATTTTAGTTTATTTTATTTTATTTCATTTCATTTCATTTCATTTCACTTCACTTCGCTTCGCTTCGCTTCGCTTCGCTCCACTGCACTCCACTCCACTCCACTCCTTCCACTCCACTCCACTCCAATTCACTTCACTTCACTTCACTTTACTTTACTTTACTTTACTTTATTTTATTTTATTTACATATTATATTATTATTTTAAAAAAATAATAATCATTGTTATGAATATTGTTAATATTAGTTAATCCTATAATCATGCAGTAGGAGCATAATAACACTGTTCTGTTTTTTTGAGTTTAGTCTTTGGTTTATATTTTAGGGTCGACCCTACTGCTGCTTTAGGTTTTATTGAAAGTTGTCTCTGTACTCCCCAGTTGTGGCAAGGACGAGACGCTAGATCTGCGAAAGGAATTGAAACCAGTTTTAATGCGGATAACTATGAAGGTGGAATCCTCGATCTAACGACTGACCAACTGAGATCTATTGTTACGTACATCCTAATGGAAGCAGATAAATTAAACAGAAAAACAGGTGAATGTTTGTTGAAAATAATCAACACTGGCAAATTAGTGATGGTAAAAAGGTTCATACCTTCGAACCCTTTGAAAGTCTTTTAAGGGTCTAGAGTTATTTCAGGTCAGAATCCGAGATTTATATGTCAAGTTTGTCTCCTTGAAAAAACGGTTTCCGAGCCCTAGACGGGAATCAAACCTGTAAAACTCAGATGATGAGCTATGTGCTGAGTTGGTAGCCCAATGGTTAGAGCGTCTCACTGATCATCAGAAGGTTGCAGGTTTGATTCTCATATGGAGCTCAGAAATCGTATTCAGAAGACGACGAGCGATCACATGTCGTCTGAAATAGCATCAAGCTCCTCCCACGCACGCATTTGGGTTTAGCATTTAGGTATGTACTCAAATGTTTGGTGTTTCTGCGAATAGAAATCTGGGAGTTTTTTTAGCTGACAATGAAGAAATTGGTCAACAGTCTGAACTGTCACCATGACGATTGCAGCCTGACAAGTTACCAGAACGACACTACGACCTGACAAAAGGACATCTCAATACTCATTTGTCGGTTGGAACCAATTAAGAGCAACAGGATAAAGCTAGGACATTTACTATCAGAACAT
The DNA here is from genome assembly GCA_036872915.1 of Nanipora kamurai. Classification (NCBI taxonomy): domain Eukaryota; kingdom Metazoa; phylum Cnidaria; class Anthozoa; order Scleralcyonacea; family Helioporidae; genus Nanipora; species Nanipora kamurai. The sequence goes on along the minus strand of JBAHVQ010000456.1, from coordinate 1,993,811 downwards.
ATACCCAAATAAAGATAAGATAAAAATTGGTTTTACCCTGCATGGAAATCGAGAATTCGAGATTTTCGAAACAGGCCGGGAAGGGAGGTGAACTTTAATATCTTAATGCATTGCTTTTTGTGTGGGTTGTTCACAACCTCACTTATCTGTAGAGCAAAGCTAGGGAAAGGCTTAAGTGAAAAGAACCATGCCACAGAATTGATCTACCTACAAATAAGCCTGAAAGTCCTCTCTGACTCTTAGTTCTCCTTTTAAAACGACCTCTATCTTGTCCCTTCTCGATTATGTGTTCCTCGTAGATTTGCACGATAGCTCTGAAGCAGTCAACCTCTTGGAAAACAGAGTTAAACTTCTGTTACGGTGCTCAAAGACCAAGAAGAAAAACCTCTGTGCAGTGGTAGAACGTCTACAGTTTGATTCCCGGTGAGTATAACCTAAATGTCGGGAAAAGATGGCAATGATTGACAGCAAAAATCGAAAGGTAGCAAAAACTAAATCTAAGGTGATACTGAACGAAAGAAAATAGCGCTGACGCAAACTAAGATCTTCTTACCACGGCCATGCGATGCCATGCTCAACCATTTGTCCTACGATTTAACACCCTTCTCAGAAGAGACCCCAAAGTTTCGTCAGCAGCTAGTATTGATTTTAAGGTGGTTTGATGCAGATCCTTTAAAAGTTGTAGAATGCAAGTTAGACCTTAACTCTTTCCTGTCCGAGAACTTTCCCCTAGACGAGTAAAATCGTCTGGCGTTAGCCAGAGTTAAATACTAAAGTCTCCATAGGTCGCTGAGGACCTACACGGACAGGAAGGAGTTAAAAATTAGTGAATACGTATTAGTGAATATATAGTGAAGGGGTTGTAACATAGTATAGTTTCGCTTATGAATTACATGTTCATTTAATTTTAAGGTGGCCCAAAGAACTACGGCAACAATTTCTTATCCAGCTCTACCTCCATCTGCCCGAACTCTTAGCGTGGGTGAAGGATCCTAAGTCGTTGCTGAGTTTAAATTTTACCGCTAAAGCAAAGTTTGGCAAGGTTAGTTTATTTCAACGAACTGAGCCGTCTCAACATTTTTAAATAACCGTGAGACGTGACTTGGGGTAAAACTCAATTCACTCGCCACACGAGTATCTTTAATATTGACGCGTCACACATTTGAAGATTTAGAAATTGAGCTGACTTAAAGTTTACTCGTAATACAAACCTTTTAACATAAAAACCTTAAACTGTTTGTAGACGGTGTGGACATCTTAGTATTCTGCTCTGGCTAACGCAAACTGTGTTAATTGACACCTGCCTCCAAAAATAAAGTATTTTGAAACTTAGCAACTTGGCCTCATTCTATGTTATTATCTCGCTTTCTTGACCTGGATTTTATTTTGAATTTCATTTACATTTGTAACGTAGAGGTTTCTTATACCGTAGTGAAGAAATTGCACCTAAGAGAACCAATCTGCGCTCATAGGTAACTGTTTTATTGGTATGGTACCGATTACATACCGTAAAATTCCTAATACTAGCCCTGGGCTTATATTACTTCAAAGGACTTGGGGCGGAGGCTAATTTTCTGGGAGGGCTTATTATTGTAGGGAATTTTGCGTCTGAAATTCTTCAAAGTGCAAATGAGAATGTTGCCCGTTGATAACTCAACAAAAAATTCAAAAGGTAGCAAACTTTATTGCTATACTGAATGAACACAAAAAATGGCGTCGAAAACAAAATTTAATACCTTTTAGATGTTTACCTGGCACATGGGTATGAATTAATATTTTAGCCCATTTTAGTTGACATAATATGATGCAACTTGGATCCGAATACCTGACTTACAATCTTACGGTTTTTTTAATGTTTCTATTTTAAGTAAAAATGTAGGCCCCTATGGTCTTATATTTGAGGGGAGCTTGTTATTGGAAGGATGTTTGCGTGTGAGGTTTGGGGGACTTCTTTGGGTGGGGCTTATTTTCGGATGGGCTTATATTCGGAATTATACAGTAGTCGGTGTCTTATTTTCTGAAGGTGTATCATGTATATTCATGATTACCATCCGAAATGTTACCAGCATTTTTTTTGTTCTCTTTCAGTTTGATGGTTTCTTTCATCGGATGATCTCGATTTTGAGTGACTGTCAACCCGGCAAGGCTTGGGAAGATCGTGTTGCTGGAGTTGTTTTACTTTGCAGGAAAATGGCCTCTTTACACCCTGCTCATATTTTAAGGTAGTTATACTCCTTTTATACAGTACTGATCAAAAAGAATTGCCCTGGGCTTGTTTGAAACTATAGTTACCCAGGAGTGTTGAACAGTTTCATAGATAAAAATAAACGAAATAAAAACATTTTGACTGTCTTATTGTCTACAGTTGATCCACACCGGCCCAAAAGTATTCTCTTGACCTTATCTGATGTCCTTTCTTTAAAATTCTCTCAAACTGGGCCTCTTCAGTAAACGACTCCATCATGTCAGTGCAAAAGGAACCTTGATATGCCATTGCATGGAAACAACTTCAGACCATTGCTCTGTTGCACGGATTCAGCTTCCTTCGAACTTTATGTCCAAACATTCCAGCTTTTCTTAGCCTTCTCTGGGCTGTGGAGCTTAAAATCTCTTTTCCATAACTTAGCTTAAGTTCACTTTTTAAATGTTTCTCCTCCTCCTGTTTGTCCCAAAATAACACTGACACTTCAGAGATTTTTAGACAAGACAGAACTGTAAGATTGGGCATTCCTAGCAACATCTTGGACATAAAGCTATTCCTGATCGTACACAGGTCTAGTATGGTTTCCCAAAGTTACTATTTGCTGTTTCGTTACCTGAGCAGTATCCTTAAGTTTATACTAATCTTAATTCCAATGTCCACATTCAACTTACTTTTCTTCTTGACATGAATAGTCCTGTTCATAACCTATGACTAGATTTATGCTAATCACTTTGAACGGTTGAAAATCAATTTCATTTGCGTGCAGATGTGTTTATTACTTTCCTTATAGTCAGCTTTACTTCAACAATTTCCATATACAACACAGTGCCGACGTAAATGATTAAAATACGGTTAGTTTCTTAGTAAGATTTACTCATTGATAATAAACCTTTTGTTGTTTTTTCTAATCTCTAGAAATTTACCAATGATATCCTCGCTCTTACGTGGAAGAACACATTTGACATCAAAGGAGTTTTACAATCAGAACCATTTTTTGTTCTTCACTCATATTCTGGGACTGCTGGATGGTTTGCGACCGTACATCTTCGATTCATCCCCGGTAAGGAGTAGCAAGACTGTCTTGAAGATATTCACCGAAAACGAAACTTTTGTTTGATTAAACTTCTCTTCACTAAGATGTCTAGACGTGAACGAGTTAAGTTATCTATAGACAATTAATAAAGCCAATCTTCTTACCAAATAGTAATATAGACTGACATCCGTGAAAACAATTCAACGACACTTGCGACTGCTACAACAACGACAAAAACAACAATATTTTATTCACATTAATTAAGTTACTATTGATCAATTTGCTACCCAAATTAAGCATTTGTTATTCGAGTCGGGAGAAAATAAGGTATTAAAACACGATTTGTTAGATGACAAAACAGTTAATAAGAATAGCTTATACATAATACGACATAAAGATCATTTCGGTATTACAGTATATTGCATAAGTACCATTATAGTTATGTACGAAAACAATTTATTATGAAAATAATTTTGTTATTGAAAAAGCTATTTGAAACAAAAAAAGATTTAACTGTTGCAGTGGACCCGTCAGCATGAACCAGTTTTACCTATTTACTTCTGTGAAAACGTAACTATTTGACAAATCTTTGTACTGATAAACTGCTCTAGAGAGTACTCAAAACCCAGTAGAGTTTCAATTATAATGTAGACGTATTGATAATGAGTTAATTAGTGATTTCATCCATAGCTCATTCAAGATGGCCTTCTGGACGCTCTGGACAGCTTTCTTGATTTAGTACAGGTGAGCAAAAAGTTTCCGCGGTCCTTGGATGAAACTAGGCTGCTAATGCATGACGCTGAAAACTCCACCCAGTTAGTCATGATAAAATGTCAACCCTGAATGCTAATTTTTTTTTCATATAAGATTTATTTATCAAGTGCTGTGGGATTGTGACCTCGGATGAAAAACAAAGATATTAGCGCTACTCCGAATAAACGAACCCACAGCGGACAAGTAAAGAAAAACTTTACTTGGAATTGCGCATGTTCTACAAGCTTATAAACTCAGAAAACTATTCTGGACCTCTGACGGGAACCGAACCTGTAACCTTGTGATCGCCGGTGAGTTGCTCTAACCATTGAAGTACTTGGACTCAGGTGGTAGAGCGAATTTCATATTAAAATGACATGAAGCCATTGCTAATTAGTTTTAAGTCCTTAACAGTAGAGAAAGCTTCATTTGGAAATCCTTAACAGTCCATTCCAATTTGTTTCTCAGATTCGGGTTCAACTCCTTCCTGTCCGTATAGATCCTCAGTGACCTATGGAGACCAGTACTTAACTCTGGCTAAAGCCAGACGATTTTACTCGTTAAGGGGAAAGTCCTCGGACAGGAAAGAGTTAATCAATGATGTTATAAAAATGTGGTAGCTTGGTTGTTATGTGATGTTTATTATACGCATGCTCAAGCTAATCTACTCAGAAAAACTTTCTGAGCCCCTGACGGGAATCGAACCCGTAACCTTCTAATCGCCGGTGAGATTGCCTCTAACCATTGAGCTACATAGACCCAGATGGTGAGCTTAACTCCTTCCTGTCCGTATTGGTCCTCAGTGAGCTATGGAGACTTTAGTATTTAACTCTGGCTAATGCCAGACGATTTTACTAATCAAGGGGAAGTCCTCGGACAGGAAAGAGTTAACCAGCGTTTAAAAACTATCTCCTTAACTCCTTCCTGTCCATATCGGTTCTCAGTGACCTATGCAGACTTTACTATTTAACTCTGGCTAACACCGGACGATTTTACTCGTCAAGGGGAAAGTCTTCGGACAGGAAAGAGTTAACCAGCGTTTAAAAGAAGCAATCGTGTATAGCGCTTTTATAAAATCACCTAAAATATCAAGTTTTTATGACAAAGACTTTAGTCGAAAGTTAAGTGATAAAACAAAACGTGCTGTTCCTTAAACTTGATATAATTGCAAAAACATTTCGTTCCGCTATTATACACGGATCGCGAATTTTAAAAAAAACACTCGTGCTTTGTATTGTGGGATACCAGAGGCGAGTAAAACTTTGCGTTCTTGCTTATATATTGACGTTGTGAAAGTGGTAAATATCTCATTGTATCCAACAATTTTAGTATAATCAGGCTGTTTCATGCTTTTTAAATCGGTGGAAACCTTGTTCTCGAGTAGTGACTGTTTTAACTGTCATTGCTTTCTCGACTTTCTTTCTACATAGAGGCACCTGCCGACAACTTTACTCACTTAAGTATCCCATAATGCCTTCTGTTTGTCCGTTTTTTCGAGATTCGCGATCCATCTATTGTGGTGCTTTCCTTTTTTTTAATTTTCAATTTTATTTTCTAGTCTCCATGTATCAAAGAGAAAGAACGTGCAGGCGTGGTTGGAAAACTGGTGGAATTCATGCAGCATTTTCTCACTCGCAATCCAACGACCGCTTTAGAGTATCTTCAATCAAAGATCAACTTTTTGGAGTAAGACAGATAGTCTTAAATCCCTGGGAACCAGGAATCAGAACCAGGATCCATTTCATCATATGACTCAATCTTCTCTTACTAAACTACAAATCTGTTTCCATTTCAGAGATCTGCTATCGGAGCACTCTGAACTGTCCTCGCTGAAATCACTATTGGCCGTGTTGTCGGTTCCGAGGACTCTAGCCCGTGAGCAGGAAGAAGCAACGTCACACAACGTTTGCTCACCGCATAAAAAAGGCGCTCCCAGCTCTCTTTTGGTAATGACACCAGTAACCACTCCTTGGACTCCCGCGCAAATTGAGCCATTCTTACAAAGGATTGGGCCAAATCAACCAGACACAGGTACGCACAGTAACTAATCTTATCCATGAATATTCGGCAGACGTTTTTTTACCAAAACAACTGCAATAAGTACTGAACATTATTTGAGATACTATTTATATTCTATATTAAGTCAAGTCGGTCGAACAAAAGTCTCTTTCCTCGGTCTTTTGGTCAATGTTTAGCGTGTTTGATATTTACCATTTACCATGTAATAACATTATGTAAGATCCCTTTTCGTATTCTTGGCTATTGTCGGCTATTCTTTGTTTATTGGAGTTCGGAAATTGCAGTTTGATACTGTCAAAGGCTTTGATGTATCTTGCTGTTCAACTTGTGGATAAGCCAACGACTGAGAAAGTAACCTTTGGATACCGAAAGTAACCTTAATTTGCTGTCTGCGTTCTAGTGGCTCAGTGGTCAGAGTGTCTGGCTCTGGTAGGGTAGAAATTTTGCAAGATAAGAGATCCAAGAGATTTACAAGTTAAGAACACATAAGAATGATGAAAATGTTCGTGTATAATGTGTTTGATCAGAACTTGCGATGCTTGCTGAAAATTTAGTGTTCCCTCTTTTTCTTTAAAGCTTAGGGATATTGATTCGTATTCCATAACTATGCTGCGGTTGCTAAGGGCAGTTCTTAGCAATCCATGAATGGTCAGCAAACTAAACATTTCCGGATACCCTTGCAAAGTTTTTCTCGTCTCTGATATCTTTAGTTAAATTGCTATAATCCACTCTAACTAGCCTCCGAATTTTTTTACGACACTGGTTGTAAGCATTTAATTTAACCATGTTTTCATGATGTTGTTTCGTTGCCGGTTTTAGAAGTTCTTAAGGTTCTGAATGATCTCGACGAGACCTCGAAAAGAAGAGTTGACATTCTTCCATTTTTCTTGGTAAGGATTCACATATTTACTTTCATAGTGTTGGTTTATACTCACTCAGTCTTCCTACCTCATAACAAAATCTGTTGCTCCCTATAATGCCTGCTTTCCCTGACTCTATATCACACGAAAAACTGAAAAAATAAGTAGCATTAACTAGCAATGAAAGTGATTTTGCGTCCTTACCGAATTTACCGATCCTAGACCAATGCTGTGTATTGGTTAACCTCATATAATTTTACTTCCGTCCGGAATCATCCGTGAGAGCAGATTTACCACGCGCTATAAAAACCAGCAATAGTATAGAATGATATTAGTATTTGGTGAAGGAAATTTTCGAGTGTCAGAATAATACATTTTGAGACCCAACCCGGACCAGTTGCGAAAAATTGCAACTCTAGAGACTCCGGCTGGGAATCGAACCCGCGGCCCCGCGAATCTAGTGTAGTGCTCTGCTAACTGAGCTACGAATGCCGTTGCCGAGAGCGTAGTCACGAATTCTGTAGATTTATCGGTGGAAATGCCGGTGAAGTGAAGGTTATATTCAAGGAATATTTGGCAGTAACATGAAATGATATTAGTATTTGGTGAAGAAAATTTTCCGAGTGTCAGAATACTATAGTAGATATGACAATGCTGACGTGAATTGAATCACATCATCACACCATAAACTGTAACATTTAACCTGATAAAGGAAGTAGATCTTTCGAAACATGTCGTTAAAATTAAAAGAAAAACTAAAAAACGTTGTGAATTTTATGATAATTATATGCCTACTAATTCTGTCAAGATCTTATAGTAAATATATATTAAAACACTATATTAATTAATATTAGAATATTTTATAATATAATATTACAGAATTTGTTGTTTATTAATTAATATTATAATACTATATAGACCCTGTGCAAAAAATTGACGCTAATTTAATATTCTTTTATATGCATTTGAATTAACCTTGCATCCTCGTTCTTGATTGGAAGATTCAAAAGAATATTGACGTAAGAACGAGGCTCGAAAGATTAATTCCAATAGACATAAAAGAATATTAAATGAGGCTTATGTGAGATTAAGTTGCACTTTTGTTATCACCAATAAGCCTCGCTTCTGCGTTAAGAGAAAATGTAACGCAAAAACGAGGCTTGGTGGTGACAACAAAAGTGTAACATAAACTTGCATAAGCCCCATTGACGTCTATTTTTAGATGGGGTCTATGGCAGCCAAGGTTGTTCAGCCAACGACTTATCTATAATCTGAGTTGTCACTTATATAAAGTTATCAAACATGAGAAATGTGAAACGATAATATTTCGACTTTATCTTAAAGTTAATACGGTAATAGAAAAGTGATATAAGAACGTTCACAGAACCAACCACATTCCTGAATACCACCGACCAACCAAACACAACACTGAGATTCGGCAGAATGTGTAACTTACATCAGAAACTACAATAACGGGCTGGTGTACCAACTTAGAACAAGAACGAATAAACCGATTACAACAGTTACCAGCTCCTTACAATAGACTTATTCAAGACTTAAGACGAACCACGCAACAACGGACTCATTTTAACAAACCGACGACCCACGTAGACTCCACCAATACACGCGAACATGCAATACAATCCTCACCAACGTACATCCACAAACCGCAAACATCTCATTAATAACCAAATAGCGCAATGAACTTCAGGTTTTGTTGCGAAGTAGGCATCATCGCTTCAGTGGGTGAAGCATAAACGTTCTTTTGATTTTATATTTTAGCAAGACCTTGCTCGACTTACTAAAGATGTGAACGAAGCGTGCCGTACTAAAGCTCACACTCTAATCACGAGACACTTGAAACAAAATCCAAGGCAAGTTTTAGTTTATGCCAATTTCATTTGATCATGTCTACTAAGATGTGTCATTAAATATACAGTTTAAATCGTGAAGCTGACCTGCATCAGCCTTCCAAGCTCTAGATAACATAGAAACCTTGCTGGGATTACGATGACTACTAAATCATATGCAATAGGCAACTTTGGAAAAGAGTGATTGCCTCGTTTGAGGTGTTGATTTATGGGAGACAAGAAACGTAAATTTTGATGTTAAAAATTCAAGAAACATCTCAAAGTTAATATACACATGCAGATACTAAACATGAGATTGGAAAGTAATACTACAATTCAGGAGCGATTATGGCACAAGGAGGATTCATAGCCTTCCCCAAAACAATAAGCTATCACGAGGCTGTCACTCTTTTTCGGTTATTTGGTTATCGTAAATAGGGTTTTTTGCGAAATTTCAGGGAAAGTGCATTTCTCACCAAAGCATTTGCAAAATGATTGCTACCCTGTAGTCTACCATAAATCTGTTTTTTTCTGTTCAGAGATTGTAGGTTGATTGTGGACGATTACCTCGAATGCCTCAGTTCAACAGATCCCGAAGTTGTTTTAAGCGTAGCAAAAGTCTTACCCGAAATTGCGATCCTTTCCGCTGGTAAGTCTGATGAATGATGAAGTCGCTTGGAAGAAGTTTAGACTTACAGTAACAACGCATGAGGCACTCAAAGCAATTGCTACTGTTACATCACCACCACCATCACCACAAAAATTCTACACAGGTTATGTAAATATCGCGGTTTTTGAATTTTACGTACTTCTTGCCAACGTAGCGGTAAAACGGTGAAAATTCTCCTAATGAAGCACTTTGCAGAACTACGACGGCGTTGGACATACTCTTAGCACCACAAACTATTCATTCCTTTTGTTTTGAACGGAAAATTCTATTGTGTGAACACGTTGCCTTAGTGTGTACTTAAACTCTCTAATTTATCAAAACGACGCCAACAGCGATTGTATCTCATTCATTTCCATAGCCAAAAATCTTTTGTGGTAATAAAAAGTACCTAATTCAAGGAAATTAAGACTAAAAAATCCATATTGACACCCTTTTCTTTAAGAATCCCGTTCTTTAATCTTTTTCCTCTTTATTCCAAAATCCTTGTAATAATTTACGCTTGCTATTGCTCTTCCCTCTCACAGAAAACGCTGACCAGTTGCTTGAGAAAGCGTTCACAGCAACGACACAAAAGCTTGGAGAAATTGGACCACACGTCACGAGGACATTGCAACTGTTCAATATGGAGTAAAAAACGACAAGGATTTCGAAATTTAAAGGCAAGACTTGCTTCTTATGTATTCTTTGTCACTGCATTGTGATTGTGATGGAATGAGCAAACCTTGCTGTCACCCTTGCGTTCATTTTACCGAGCCAGAAGAAAATGGCAACTTTTTAATCTATGAAGTTGGCTGGCTTAATTGAATCGTTTTTTTTTTATTTGCACAGATTTCCTCAACGTGCCTTGGCAACGTTTTTGCCTATGGTTCTTCATTGTCGGATTGTACATAAAGATCGTGCGGAAAAAGTTTTTAAATATTGCGGCAAAGAGAAAGGATTTAATCGTCAAATGCGTCAAATTTTTTAAAGTTTTTCTGTTGAGGTTGAGGCTCTCTTTATACATATCAAGCTCATTCATAATTCACGAGAAAATTCAAAAGAAATGAATGTTTAATCAATAGCTGTAAATTGGATACAGCATTGTCCTGATTTACATAAACTTTTTCCTCAATTTACAAAGCTGAATTCAGTCCAACTTGAAAAATAGTTTGAAAACATTTATTTAGTCGCGTCCCATCCGAGCTGTATCTGATTTACTACGGCTCGCTTCCAGCTCGCCTTGTAAATCAGATATTGCTCGGCTGCTCATGTTTTAGCTATTACTTGTATTTGTGGAAGCGCGCTTTAAGTCTCTGAATCAGCTCGACCATTTAACAGCTTAATTATAGCTTATCACATTTGTTCTTAAAACAAATGTGATAACCTATAATTTTGGCAATAGTAAAATTTAACATTTTAGGAATTCCGTATTTAACGAGCAACTTAACGATTTTTTTGAAGATTTAGAATAGAAATAGGATAAATTTAGCAAGCCGAAATTAGTGGGACAACTAATTTTTGCAATTCGTTAAAATATTCGCCAAATTCTCTAAAGTAAGTTGTCGCAAAAAAATAGATGCAGTAAGGTAAACCATTGATATTATGCAAAGTATGGTTAGGACAACTACGAAACGTGGATTAATTACACTAAAGTGAACCTTTATCAAGCGGACACTCTGTATTAAGTGTACAGTTCCTGAAATATTAAATGTAAGATTTCTCTGGTGAAGCTTGCCCACCTTGTGACGTCAGGAAGCTAAATTTTAAAATGCTTGTTCCTGGAGAATGGTAAGAGGCAATTTGAATGGCATTCTTCAAAACGCCTTGTTTGGTCCTGAATGAGCGTAGATCAGAAAATGCGAAATTTTCGACGATAAAACTGAAGAACCTCATTTTTCCGTTACAGATACTGTAACAATTACACAGTTAACCATCGTATATTACAAACTACAAGTTCCAAGCTACGCTACTCAAAGTTTACGTACAGTTAAGTGATAACAATAGGAGTTTTAATTTTTGATTAAAGTATCTCCTCAACGAAAAAATTTAGAAGTCTCAAACTTTCAAAAGCTTTTATTTGACGTACGTACATACATACATACATACACACATACACACATACACCCATACACACATACACACATACATAAATACACACATACATACACACATACATACATACACCCATACACACATACACACATACATACACACATACATACATACATACACACATACATACATACACACATACATACATACACACATACATACATACACACATACATACATACATACACACATACACACATACACACATACACACATACATACACACATACACACATACACACATATTTTATTAATCT
>JBAHVQ010000456.1:1946277-1971235 GCA_036872915.1 Nanipora kamurai | reverse complement strand
CGATTCCCACCGTGGTCAGGTAGATTTTTCTACTTGACCATTCGGGTTTACAAAACTCGGAGTAGCATCAACTTCCAGCGTTTCAATTTCACCCGAATTCAAAACACACCTAAATATTAGATTGTGTCATCTTCTGTATCTCACCTATTTCCGATTCATCGGCCTCCCAGTGCATAAAGCATTTGTTTTGTCTGGTATCCCAAGCAGATAACATCCCTTCAAAGACCAATGAGCAGGGAAAATAAGATATCACTTTTTTTACTTCATGGGACCTTCTCTATTTTTCTATTTGGCTTTTCCTCTCGATGTTAGTTCCTTTCTTTTCGGTCTCTTTTGTCTCCCTTATGTCTCATTTTTTCTTTGTTGTCTTTTCCTCTTTTCTTTTGTATTCTTTCCTCCTCTTCTCGCCTCGCGTGCACTCTGTAAACGCACGTTATTCGTTCACGGATGACTTCGTACAAATTACGACCTTATCTTTTTTAAAATGCTTCTTTATTATTCTCCCACTTAACCTTTTCTTCCCCCATATTTGTTCCAGTCACCTTGTCACATATTATCCTCCACAGTCCCTCCTCCACCATTGTCTTCCTCCGTGCTGTTCTGTTCCTTATGCTCTCCTTGCCATCTTTTTCATCACCTTCTCCTCCTCAGTTCACTACCTTTCGTTCTTCTCCATTCTTCCATTACTCACTGTCTTTCATGCTTTATTTCACCTCTCCGATTTCCATCTACCCAATCGCCCATTCTTTCCATTTTCTTCCATCTAGTTCTCCCATCCATAGTTCTCCTTTCTTTTGCTTCGTCCTTCCCTTCATCCCTGCTGGTACTCTCCACTCTTCTCTTTCCTCTTTTCACTCCTATAAAACCTTTCCTTTCTCATCTCTACCTTACTCTTTTCGTTCCTATTGTGTCGCACGAGAAGGTACAAATACCTGATCTAGATGCGCTTCGGAATCTACCTTACCTACATTATTACCAACATACAGTATACTATCCCCAGCATATCGAACACAGGTGAAATGAACCATAGCGTCTGCCTGGTGAAACAAAAACAATGCAGACAAGATTTAAGTTACATGATTTGAACTCAAGATTATAGTTAGATGCGTGCTGAAGTTTACAGTCCCGACGTTTTGCTTGCATGAATTGAAGATTAGTCACCGGCAGTCGTTTCAAGACTACTATCACTAATCACTAACGAGACGTGGTTTGGATATCTGAGGAAGAAATTACACAAATTAAGCCAACTTTCACTTCGAATCATAATTCTTTTGAGGTGTAATATCATACATTCGAAACTCGTGTTTCATCAGACAACCAAACACCTCGAAGTTTGTAATAAAACCTCGGCTATCGCTTCGGTCTTCAACAAATTTTTTCGTCGTTTGGATATCCTGATGAAGCATTCCTTCTCGCGTATGATACACTACGTCACAAACCCGGATGATCTATTTTACTAGCTGTCTTATCAAATGATGAGCACACGATAAGTGACTATTAACCTTGCTGTAACAGAAAAAACGTTTTATAGCAGTGGATCACAAGTACGTTATCGACGCTGTAATTTCAGTTTCATTTAAGTCATAATACATTTTCATAAGACTCACCTCCTTATTCGTGTAAAGTAGGTCGTCTGGCACCTTAGCTTCACACACCTGAATCGTACAATATAAATGTTAGCTGGTTCTATGGTAAAAAAGCAAAGCCCAACAACCAAAAACTGTGATAAGTTAGGAAGCATCAGGGTTCAACAAAAACTGGAATCTTACTTTACCCATCGGGCAAGCAACTCACAGATTTCGTATGCCTCAGACACTTTTCCACTTGCCCAGAGATCTTTTAGTGATTGGACGGTCTGTTTGGACCTTGGGCAAGTAAGTAGGAAAAGTTGCTTACCCGACAACGAAATCTACTTGCCCCGGACGACCACGTTTGGTGATGCCATATTTATTTTATGTACGGGAGATTCACTCCCAAAATACATATGTCAACACAAAAAATCTTTCCCTAAAATGCAGAAATAGCATTTCAAAGACTTTACATTTTAGAATTTTCCAGGGGAGCATGTCCTCGGACTCCTTTTACAAATTGCTGGTGACGAGTCTGTCCGGAGTTTAAAATGTTTTTAGAAGCTATGAGTTTAAAACGAGTAGCAATACTGATATGAAATAATCACTACAAGAACTCACTCACATTCAGACTGTACGATCCCCTAGTTTCATCCAGAAGCCAAAACAGCACGTTTCCATTTTCTCCAACGGAAACAAACTCGTTCACAGTGAATGGGTCCCAGGTGAGGTCGTGTATGGGATCTTTTGCAAACGACGAAGTAAGCACATCATAGTCCTTTGTGCCCCAAATTACCACCGAACATTCACGGTAATCCCCTACGGAGACCAAGAAGCGATCATCTCTGGAGTATGCAAGACACACAATATCGTACGCGTGGTAGGTGAGGATCTAAAACAGAGGAAACATTACGAGCTTTTTCACAATTTACTTTATTTTGTTTTATTCTTTTTACAAGCTTTGTCACAAGTGACAGGGAAATCCCACAGAGCTTGTCGCTCCCTTACGTGGACCCTTATAGTTTAAACGTATTCAATACATGTACACAAGTTAAAACGTAAGTTAACAGCACAATTTGACAAGAAGACTGGACAGGGGACGGAACAAGTGGCATTTTACAGACAGTTTTAAATGTTTGAGGGATTTCTATGTGGTCCAAGGGGAACAATCTTTGACCGATATGAAAACGGTCCAGGGACCCAGAGGGCTGCCAAGGGCTTTTGGCTAGACGGGGTAGATGAGATCCCACTTGAATATTTTGAAAGGATATTGATTATCCGACAGGGATTTCGCGATATTGCCGCTAAGGCTGTCAAAACATCAGTCACTTCCACTAACAGTCTTTCTCAAGACTACACTAACCTGGACGATCAACTTCCACAAACATGTGGCTGAAGCTAAGTTGCCTCGCAGGCAGTCAAATTTCTCCTTGGCCCAGCGACCCACGTCGGACGAACACGAGCACTCAGATCGCAGCGTAAAAGCGCTATGCTACTGATATTGGCATTTCAAGGGGAAAGTAATGATGAAGATTATAAATACTAAAATTCATCATATTTTTTATTTGCCAGGTATTCTTAAGCTTATTTTCAGTTCTTCGCAATAAGTATACCAGAATCCTTTTAGCCTGATTTGCACTTGCAGAATTTTTCGCGCGCATTCACTTTTTCTCGTTCTTCATTGGCTCACGGGCACAAAAGGGTTTCCAAGAGCCAATAAGAAACAATATTTAGGCAATGTACATGGAAGATTCTGCTGGAGGAAATCGGGCTTTTGGAACAGCCTGGGTCGATTTGAGTGAAGTCGACCGTGGATCAACTTTCGAAGCGAACTGGGCTAAAATGTTGATTTGCTGGCTTGCTTCAGTCGTTTAGCGTTAAATCGATCAATCTGTCTCTGCATTCATTACAAAGAGGATTTAGGCTAAATGGCAAAGAGATGAGTAATTCATCATTGATAAGGTTAGCTGCTAAACTAGATGCGACTGTTATTTTTACAGTTTCTCCACTAACAGTGCATGAAGTGTTTTACACAGCACGAAGATGTGATCCTAATACGTTTTACTCCAGTAAAAACTTGGCCCAGTTCTACTATCATATCTGGATCCATTCGTACGACGCCAATACCACATATTGTATCAGCGAGCAACCACCCTGTGCCAGTTCATTCTGTTTCCCGTACTGGAATGAAATGTTTATTGCGGTGTAACATCTTCAACAGGCACGACGAAAACATGCAAGCACTTTTTAATCCTGAATAGACGTTAATGTCTAATGGCTTCTGAAATCTATTGAACTGCGCAAATTTGGCTATTTTCCAAATTTATCGAAACATTTTTAAGCAAGCTCGCTTACGATTTGTTTTCGGAAAGCAACAAAGGTTTTGTTGTGTCTTGCACAACAAACTGTAGCAAGCCAAGGACCATAAAAAACGTAGAGCTCCGACGGCCATCGAACCCACAATTTTCTGAACGCTCTGACCACTGACAAATAGAATTATTTGATCAAAATCATGACAGTTGTTTTTACCTTTTTACAGGAACCCGTTCGAATCTCCCACACACAAATCTGAGATGCAACCATATCGGATGGACCAGAAGCTGAAGCTATGTACTGAACATCATGTTGAAGAGCTAGTGTTGATATCTCTTCCACATGACCGAGAAAATATCGTTGTTTACCATCATGAAGATCTTCGATGATTATGACACAACCACTTGTGTAGGCAAATAACCCTAAGCAAGTCAAAAACGATACAAAACAAAACCACCTCATCAAAAGGAATTCTATATTGAAACATCCCTTAAACACCATGTTACAAGAGGAAGTTTTTCTTGCAACTTGTAACTCAACGGCGTTCCGAGACAAGTTGAAGGAAAATTTCAATCATCTACTTTTCGCAACCGTAAGCGACAGTTTGCAGTGTGTAACACCCTAGCTCTTGCAATGCTGCAAAACAGGGCAATCACAACCGGACCAAAGACCGATGCATCAAAGGTTGGAGAGTAAAATGCGAACGTCTGACATCCCCTGAGCAACATGCAATGATTTTTTGTCACAGAGATTGCGTTGCAAGTTGCAAGAAACATTGCTTCGTGTTACATGGCCTTAGGAAAATTTCACAAGCGAGATTTTAAATATGAAATTGGAACATGTAAAGTTGTTTCGCATGTGATCACATGTTGATCACATGTTAACCACATGTAAGCCACATGTTAAAGACACGTGTAAAACATGTGAAATTAAATTATATGTGAAAATAAACAAGTGAAAAATTTCAAAATGTGAAAAATTCTCACACGTGACATTGAAAATTTTTTTCACATGTGATCACATGCGTTTGACAATATTTGGCTTTCTTCTCACGTTTTAGTTGTCTTATCAACTATTCTTATTTTTCAATAATCACGTGATTGATCGAGGTATTTCCGAAATTCGTCTATAAAACACAATTTGAATTTGCTCAAAGTTTGAATTTGAAGCGTGAATTATCTTTATTGGTGGTGAGAAATGGTAATAACGCATTGTTTTGTTTTAGCAACAATTGTCTTCTTTCTTAGTTTCCAGCAATTTTCCTTCAAACAGTGTCTTGGAGGAAGAGATCAATTTTTTGGATGGCCCTTGCGGCAGAATTACGGTGACTTTGTAAATGCCGTTCATTACTTTTCGAAGTTTCTTTTGCCGAAACTAGTTCTTAGAAGACGCAGGGGTTTCTACCTTATCACTCCACACAGTTGATGGTTCCATTCCAAACCCCTCACCACCAGTAATTTCAGCCTGCACCTCTACTTCTTGTCTAACCTGTTTCAGGGTTCCACGTCATGTTACCACGACCATCGCCATTGTAATCCAAGATTGCATGTAGCGTTAGTCCTGCCTGACTTGGCGGGGCTGTGTACCGCTTTGCTGGCAGGGCCGCTGAACATCTCCGACGTCTATAATGTTTGTTCGCCAACGGAGGAGGATGGCCACTAACTGCCGCCTCGGTGGAGTTTATATCACTCTTCGGCTGTAAAGGACTTTCTGAAACACTCTAGTTTGAGAAGAAAGGAAATACAAGCGTTCAGTATACTCTCGTCAAGCTCAAATCCTTAAGGATTTTCTTCTGAGGTCAAGATGGAGGGGTCACATCCGTAACGTTCTGATTGCCGGCCATTGAAAAATGACATGTTCTATCAATGTCTGGGGCCCTGAAACATCTTCTGTGGATTTGCACTTGAAGAATACTTGCTGATCCTCCGTGAAAAGGACAAACTTGAATGTGTACAGCACTCATTATATTTATTAACCGATGGAATACTCCTATTTTGTAAATAAAAATATACCTTCAGATTAACTACTTCCCATCCAGACAACTCTCTTTGATGAGTGATAATTGCGCGATTTCATATCGCGAGGAGAACGAGCACTAACGAATAATATCGAACGGAAATACAAAAATGCATGGCGTAAACTAAGAATGACATTTGCCTTATGCCGCCAAATATGTATCACCACTTTCCTAAGTAACACTACAGAATTTGGTGGTACTAGACGGTTATGTTTTAATTAACTCTTAATATAATTTTACTTCCGTCCGGAGTTATCCGTTAGAGCCAGTTTCCCGAGAGATATTAAATCGGCAGTGTCTTATACTAGCCTGGGTAACAGCCTTGGGTTTGACCGAAGCAAAAATAATTTGGTATTATCCCAGCATAAAATAATAAAATTAGAACAATTTTTTTGCACATGCGTTTGCAGAACAACACAAGTTTGCAGACCATCTAAGAATCGATTTATTTCGTCCCACAAGGATAGTCATTGAACCAACTCTTCAATGGGTACCACCCACTGACCTCTATATAACTGGACTGCGGGTCTCTGATACTTTTGTATTGTCAGAAGTGTGCTTAATTGGCCGGCGCCATCTTGGTGAGTCATCCGACGAGTAATACTACACAAAAACATTTAGAATCATCTTCCGATGCGTAACTTGTAAAAGATGTCCGAACTTAGTCAAGTTTTCGGCTTACCGACAAATGTTTTTGGCTTTCAAAACGTTGTCAAATCACTAACCTCGTTTTTCTCTCGAGTTTTGTCCCATAACCCTTTTCCGTCGCATGATACACGTCTTGCATGTGATTGGTTGAGAAGGGTTTATGACATACCAAGATGGCGGACTTTTGAGAACATTTTTCAGAGGTTCATCCGCAGCCCAGTTATTTAGAAGGCAGTACCCAGTTTTCCTTGCTTGCAAACGCAGGAAGTGTCCAGGGCAAACCATCGCCCAAGTAGCCTCGCGCAAGCATCCACTGCATATAATTAGTGCCCGACCAACATGTCAAAATACTCAGTATATTGTCTCCGATTTTCACATCGGTCGCATAACTATCCTGTGCACATGATTTCCAAAAGAGTTCAGAAACAATTATAGTAACTTTATGCTCAAGTTTTACAGTAATTTGAAAAAAAACTAAATAGCCTTAACCCTAATCCTAATCTTTACCGTAATCCAACGGGTGCAACAAGTACTGTATCGTACACGAGAAGGAGTGTTTCATCGGGATAACCAAACACCGAAAAGATTGTTGAAAACCGAGGTTTTTTACAAACTTCGAGGTGTTTGGATATCTGATGAAATACGACTTTCGAGTGTATGATATTGCATCTCAAAAGAATCAGTATTTGAAGTGAAAATCGGGATGAAAGTTGGCTTAATTTAGGTAATTTCTTCTTCAGATTTCCAAACGCCATCTCGGTAGCAATTTCCTTTGTCTCACGAATTATTAATGAATTTGAGATGGTATTTTCCGCAATCTCGAAAAACGAAAACAGCTTCAAACAGCATGAAAAAAAATTGACCAAAATATAAACTCCCCATGAATCAACACTCAAACCTTTGGTTTTTTCTCCGGAGTGTTCTGAGGTGCTGTAAGACCTCTAGTTACCAGGGGATTGAAGCTTTCTTGCATTTCGAATTGCTTCCCTGGAGAAGGCTTTTTTGCAGGTTTTGTAGGCGACGGACTTGGTTGTGGGTGCAGTGGGATTTCTGCAGCCGTGACAGGAGATCGGGGACGTTGTTCCAACTGACCAGGGGGATCTGTTCTGTGATTCAAGCCACCAGACACTCGTACGCTTTTGTCTACGGGAGAAAAAAGTAAGAACAACGGAAAAGGTAAGGGCTTTGATATTTAGGCAATAGTGTTTTACTCTCTCTAGTAAGGAACGCCCAAGTGCATCAAGCACATGGTTATCCGAAGGAATATTTCACGTATACTTTCACTTGTGAAAAACGTATGGAGCTGGAAGATTTTCACGCATGAAATTTTCATTTCACATGTAAAAAAGAATGTTTTCTTACATGAAATACTGTAATCACATTTGAAATAGCTCAGTTTAAATTTTCACATGAAATCTGCTCACATGAAATATCTATTTCGCATGTGAAATGGAAGATATCCACATTAAAAATTAATTAATGATATGAAGTTTTCATTTCACATGTTGAATTGGGAACATTTTCAATGATGAAATACTTTGTTCATACGCGATATAACATGCAAAATCTCTGTAAGGGTAGAGGTATTTTTTCTGGCTGCTGCTTCAACTGGTGGTGTGTCGGCCTTTCACCGCTAGCGGTCGAGTAGCATCGTACAATTATTCGACATATAATGTTGGCTTCTATCAATTGCCAGTAATCTGGAAGGGTAAACTATGGGGGAGTTGCCATTTCAATTGTTTTTCCCTCAGAAATCCGCCATTTTGTTTAAATGGAACTTTCCCGAGGACTATTTTTGTTGAAAAATAAAGACGGTTCTTTCGGGCTTTGCTGATAATTTCTTCCTTTTTCGGATAATACTGCAATGTAAGGAAGAAACTAGTGGATTTGAACGTGGTATTCCAGCCACCACAGGAAAACAATACAACAGCTGAGCCTCATGTTTCGGCCAATTTTTTGATAGTCGACCATCAGATGTAAATCCAATATGGCCCACGTGGGAGCAAAAAAAAACACACTTCCAGTTGACCCCTGTCACGTGACCAAGCACGCATTCTATGTCTAGTAATTCTGTGAGTAGCATACGTACAACGAAAACGGCCTTGCATATCTTTTACAAGCGTCCGGACGAATTCGAGACCGAACCGAAATTTGTACAGTTCCGAGAGTTTACACGGTAATGAATTTGGAACCCTACCAAGACCGGCATTTGCGTTTGTTTACACAGTAATGGATACGCGGAGCCGTGCAGATTTCGATACCGTTGCGAATTCGCCCGGAACTGTGTTCAACGTAACCTTACACTGAGGTTATGACAGGAATAACCTGTCATAACCTGTGGGACTAGCAGGTAACGTATCATCCTGGTCGTACAGATGGACATGGATTGAAGACCAAACTGACAAACGTCTCCGGCGGTAATTCAAGAGAATTGTACCTGGCTCATCACTGATGTATTTCCGCGGGGGTTCTCTACCTCTAAAAAAAGAAATATAAGATAACAGTCATCTTTTTAAACCCCTTCGCTGGCAATAGGACGACTTTGGCACCTAACCGTTTTACTCTAGCTAATGCCAGCCGATTTTTCTCGTCAAGGTGGACCACTTGGAAACCAGCGGCCATGTTGGTTAATGGAAGGAGTTGGACAATACTGCATGAATGTTTCTTAATACTTACCCAGGTTCCAACGGAACACGACCATCTCCGAGAAAATCCCAAATGAAAATGCATTCACCGACGCTTACGAGACCAAGAAGATCTGGAGTAAAACACACTTTCGTGATGGTTTCCGAGTGTCCGATGAAAACCTGAAGTTAAAAACATAATGCATTCCAGAACGTCGTACTTTCCACGACAAGAAACCTGAGGGTTTTAGCAACGCAAAAGCTACCTGAAAATTTAAGTCCATTCTCATGTGGTAGTCCCAGATTTTGACGACCTTGTCCCCAGCCGACGCAAGAAACTGGCCGGAAGAATAAGGACAGATACTGGAGCATTTCGAACGATGTATGTGAGTCACCTACCATAAAAAGATAAGCGGAGAATAAGGTAAAATATACTCGTGTTTTCGTCGGGCATTATTTCGATTAAAATAACGCCGTTTGTTTCTATCCCAATACAGAGACAAGAAAGCCATTTTCTGTCTGTAATTAGTAAGTATCTTTATTGACTTTTGCCGACCCAATCATTAAAGCTAAGCGTATCCCGGGAGAGGTCCAGTGAGGGCCAATCGGCATGGGTCCACTATCACCACCAAAAGAAACCGGAGTACCAGGAGAAAACCTGGGGTGTTTGGTAACTCACATTTGACAAAGTTAAATGCACCGAGCTGAAATCGAACCCAGGTCACAGAGATGAGAGACACAGGAACAACCACTTTGACACCAGCACTTCCTTCAGCATACGATACCTTAAATACATAGGTGGGTAAGTTACTACCGACATGGATTAATAGCTAGTGATGCCCCTTATTAGATAACGTGAAAAATAAACTGCTTGATGGGGTTGTAGTCACGAGATGAAATGACAGATATCAAAGACAGTTTTAGTCAATTGTTCCACTAATGGTTCTCTATAAATAATTCCCATGCAGTTATCATAAAATTTGAGATACTTAAACAGGGTTTCATCAGAAAGCGGCTGCCAGCAATTTTCCGCCACATATCTTCGACCGTAGAGTGGAAGTTAAACACAACACAACCGCAGTTGAGATCAATCTCGATTTGAACAATTCCAATTCAGCATTTTTGTGGTTGCTCAAAATCCTGTGCATTAGTTTTCCACCCCTTTTAGTTCTATTTCACTTAAAGCACCTCTCTCAATGAATTTGGAAAGCATAATTCGAGATTTTAGATCACGTTAGCAACACGTATAAGAAGTAACAGTTACGTTCACCTCGGAGTAAGAAATCACCGATTGAGCGTTCGAGGATAGTAACCAGCAGACGTGCCCTTTGCAACAGCCTCGTTTTTAGTGTTAAACATGGTGCTAAAGTACTTGCAGTAGAAAAATGGCATCGAAGAAGCGAAGCATGTTTCATCAATCAAACATTATGAAGAACATAGTACAAATATATATTGTATATTTGAAAGCTTTACTTTAATGAAATGTTCCCACTGTTGTTACAGTTCAGATGGTAGTAAAAGTTGGTTGACTGATTTTGACACATATTTTAACAAATTCTTTGCAAAGTAGAAGTTATAAACTGCATGCTAAAATGTACTATATTAGATCCCCACCTTTTGTTCAGAATGCTAGAAAATGCGTTTCAATTTTCAAAAATTGCCTAACTGAAGCATGCCCCGATCCCCCCGGATCCTAGTTGTCCTTCGCTAATTTCCCGAGGTCTATTTTTTCTTTGGCCATTATCTCCGGACGTGTTAACTTGAAAAAATCTCCCAACCGTCCGGGATAATGAAAGAAATCTGTTTCGAAATAACTTTGGTTTGTTCATAGTTATTCATGGCGTTGCCTTATTACACCACAGGTCATGCATGAATTTAAAGTACCTCGGTGAGCAGTTGTCCTGTGTAAGCGTCGAGTTTAAGAAGCCGACAACCAGAGGTAACCACAAGAAGCTGTCGTAGTGATGTTGGTGCATAACATATCCGTGCAGCTGAGTCCACAATAGTAGGTCCACCGCTATCAGGGCTCATGGTCGTTGTATCTATACGAAGTACCTAAAACAACAGTTAACAGAAGTTAAGAGGTAAGGTTGACAGCTAAGGTGCATGTTCGACATACGTATTTCCAGTGCGGCTGCCACGATATATCAACGAAGGACTTTTTAAATTAATGTTGTGCGGCATGTGGTTGCTTGGTTTATGTAGATTGAAATTGCGCATGTTCCTCAAGCTTATCAATCGTCTGATCACCGATGAGGTTCTGTAACCATCGAGCTACATGGACTCACATGGTAAAGCGAAGGTTACTATTTATACTGGTTCGTAGTCGACACGTGTATTGCTAACTGCAGTCTTGACAGCTCATGAAGTCCAAATTAAATTAACAATGTTGGCAGACATCAGGCGGCATGTGGTAGCTTGAAGTTTTTATCTGCATGGCTGGGATATGTTTTCTCCTTGACGAGTAAAATCGTCTGGCATTAGCCAGTGCAAAATAATAAAAGACAGATATACTCGTCCTCCGCAGTCAAGGGGTTAATAATAATGTTAACGAAATAATGATCGGGGAGAGCGATCCCCGTCAGAGTCTCAGAATAGGTTTTTCCGAGGAAATGAGTTTGACGAACGTCGACATAACGTCCACGATAACATCAAACTCTGACATGCATATCGTATGCAACATTCATTTCAAAGACACAACAGTATTAACCTGCTTTTTATTAATTACCATCAACCTAAATCAGAAATCGGCTCGATTAATCGCAGTGTGTAAATGTACCTTAATATAAACAGTATGAGAGGCAAAACTGTATGGGTATTCGCAACGCAAGCCGAAAGCGAGTCGTAGTTTATCCTATACAGTTCGCAAGCGAATACTGTATATTACATATCCAACGAATGCATCTGAAGGTGTATCTTCACAAATTGTTTGAGGGACACAAAGCATTTGAGCCAAGAAAATCGAAGGAAAAGGTGTCTGTAAATCAGGACGATCCCGTTTTCAAATTTACCGTATTGATTAAATGTTCGTTTTCTTTTGTTTGTCCTTTATGAATTATTAATTAGTTGGCTAATATATATCACTGGATCTGCATCCTATGACCTTGAGGTTCCTGGTTGAACAACCTACTTCTTTGATACCACATTTATCCGCTTACCTCATCCAAAGTTCTGGCTTCCATAACAGTCACAACAAATTCCGAAGGACCAATCACGGCCACCCTTTGGCTATCCTCACTGACGGACAGGGCATCCGGTGCTAAATGATCCCCACGAGACACCGTGTTCACCAACATCCTTATAATACTAAAGTCCTCGGTGGAGGCTTCGTACAGAGCCAGGATCCCCAATGATCCCGCACTGTACAAGTGTTCTCCGTTTGGCGAGAATGCTAAACCGGTCACCATCCCTTTGTGTTCCTTATGTTCCGCGAGCATACTAGCTCTCCCTATATTGAAAATTCGTAGCGCCCCGTTCCGGAAACCACAAGCGAAAGCCTGTTGATGAGGATGATAGGCAATCGCGCAAGGACACTCGTCAGGAGCACGAAAATCGTACAGTTGACACAAGGTGTCCATGTCCCAAACACGAATGGTCTCATCTCTAGAGACCGTAATCAGGCTACGCCTGGAGGGGTCAAAAGAGCTCGAAAGAATTTGATCGGTATGGGATCTCATTAAGGTCTTGTACGTTCGAGTGGAGATATCCAAGATTCCGAGGTTGCCCTTCAGAGGAAACAAACGTAAATCATTAAAACTTCGGATGACGTTATGACTTGCGGAAACAGGATGCAAATACTTCGTAGCTAGGCACTCGTCTGCCGCTTGACTCTGGATTATGCTATCATAAAGTTATGCTACAATGGGATAAGCCAACTTTAAGAGGTAAATTTGAATTTGTTAATACTAAATTTGTGAATACCTTGAATACTAAAATCTCCATAGGTCAATAAGGACCTATACGGATAGGAAGGAGTTAAATATCCCGATGAAGATATAGATTATTACTTCATGGGGAGTGCGAGCGTACGAGATTTACGCACGAGTTGGTGTCAAAAATCGAGCAAGTGAGATTCCTGATACAAACCAGTAAGTGAGTAAATGTGTCACGAAAGCCCATCCTATGATGTAGTTTGTTTATTTCATATGTACTGAGTTAATCTTTATCAATGAAAAAAAGTGAAAAAGTCGCCTCGCGTTCCAGATTGACTGGGGAAATAACCAAACAACGTTTTCACACGCTCAATTTCATTGGTAAACCTTAGTACTTTTAAAATAAAGAGCTTTCCTCGAGCGAACTTCTTTCTATGTATTCTATTTCGCTACATTAAGTGCTGACAGGCTTCAGATTGACGATCTTTGTTCTAATGCTGAGATATTGAATGAAAACATATACACCACTCCGGAAACCCCAGAAAGACTGAGTTCTAGGTAACCAGCGAGAGCTATGATTCGTCGTGGTAAATCTTCAGCCAATCACGACTCGTCCAGTTACCCGGAGCCCAGTCTTTTGGGGCTTCTGGGCGATCAATTGACGAAAATACTTTTATCGATTATTCTTTGTATTAATTGATAACCTTTTTAATCAAGAAGGGACATGGACTGATCGGGCAGTAAAGACACACTGCGGTAACATACTCCAAGAGCATATACAGGGCTCGACACAAACATTTTTGACATGGGGCCGGTTGTATAAAAAGATGATTATGTTTAATCATGATTAGTGCTTAATTTTAGCCAATCAGGATCAGAGGATAAGAATTTAACTACGTTTTAATCACCCGACGGATGACTTAATCATGATTAAGAGTTTTATACAACTGGGCCATGGTGGTTATATGACCGGTAAAGATGGAACTTCTACTAGACAAATTTTGTCCTCTACTAGTTAAGGCAAATTTTACTGATTTTTTCATAAAGCACAATCGGGTGTGTCAAATCCAGGTCAAGATATCTACTAGTCAATATGACCAATGAATGAGAGCAAAGCACTAGCCGAAATCAGTAATCCACGGGACAATGTCTAGTAGACTACCGTTAGTGTCAAGTCCTGATATAATTCATAGTACAACAGCAAATATTGAGTTCTTCTAAATCCTGCCTGTATAGGAATTTTCTCTTGGCTTCTCGTGGAAACGTCCGAAATTTCTTTTTACCGCAAAGACGTCACGCACTATTTAAATGTTATCAATTCATGAAAAGAAAATCCATGTTTAGTGAAGTAAATTTTCGAGCGCCAGAATCGTATATTTTAGAACTCAACCGGGACCAATTGAGAAAAATGCAACTCTAAGGCCTTCCGGTTGGGAATCGAATGTACGACCGTGCCAATCTAATGCAGTTATCTGCGACCTGACTTACAAACTCTCTTAATTCAAAAGACTGAAAATTTCAATCAGTGAAGTTTTTTTGTTTTTTTTTTTCAGTCTAAATAATTTTTTTTTTGGCAGGAAAGACAGTTTTCACTCTATATTAATCGAAACTTAAGTCTTTTTAGATTTATCCTTTTGATTTTCACCATGGTAAAAGGTTGATAACCAATTTTAAACGTTTGGTCCGTGATACCAAACCTGAAAGACTGGAATTAGGGACGAATAGCTTGAAATTTCAATTGTTAGAATTAAGCTATGGGAGCATGATAACGAGTTCTGCATTTGTAGAAGTTTTAATGCTAAAGTAAACCGGTATATTCCAGATGACATTGAGTGTAAATGCCTAACATTCCGTTAAAATAAGATACATATAACAAACATCGGCACTACAAAAACTGTTTCACTCACAGTCTGCGTTGCTGCAAGGATGGACAAACCGTCGGGATTGATTTCCAATGCCGTTACAGGTCCGTCGTGTTCTGGATGTTTTTAAAAAAAATGGTCAGATAAAAGAAGACAGGCAATCACGTAGACAAGCGAGTGATGTTGCTCCATCAATACTGAACAATTTTGTTAAACCGAAGACAAACAATATCGTTGGTTCATCAACGTCGTTCATCCATGGAAGCAATGTCGTGAAAGTAAACGCCGTAACAACTTGTGAATGTTTTTACGTGTGTAGATGTTTGGGTATGGTGGGAGCAAAAGTGTGGTGTGATGATAAAAAGAGTGTAGAAGGTCGGGGGTAAAAGGCGAAATGTCATAACGTGGATAGTAGGTTGCCGTGAAGTAATGTAGTGTCTTGAAATGTGGGAGTTGTCATAACGTTAAATTGTGGAGTGTTACCTGCTTCCATGACAACACCAGAAAAATCCAACGGCCATAATCTCAGGTAGCCATCATCAGATCCTGTCACACAAAAAGCTTCGTTCACCGACAAACAGTTGATCCCAACCCCATACAGACCGCCGGGTGTCACATGTTCCCCGACGAGGTCTTGTCGGCTGCCAGTCGGTAGGAGTCGTCGTACTTTGTGGACAACGATAAGTTCGTAGTTTATTTCAAAAACAGTACCCATTTTGGTGCAGGAGTAGCTAAAGAAACAACAATTTTGTCGCCATTAACCTCTCACTCGAATGGTATAATGGTATACCCATGTTTATCTATAAGATGACTGGTGCCTGAGTGGTATATATAAATCGGTGAAGACCAATATTTACAAAAAAAGTGAAAATCAGCACAAAGTATTAAAGGAAGTTACGTCTTTATACAATAGAATTTTTGGTTCAAAACAAAAGGAATAAGTAATTTGTAGCTCCACAAGTATTTTCAACGCTGCCGTATTTCTCCACAGTACGTCATTCGGAGCATTTTTACTGTTTCACGACTACGTTGGCATGCAGTATGTACAATTGTTTTCGGCAGTTTAAATGTTAACAAACTGACCATGGTGGCTTGGAAGAGTTTCAGAGGTATAAAAACAACGTTCACAATTCATTACAATGTAAATGATATGTTGTTCTATTGAAATGTTTAAAATTATTAATTTATTAATTATTATTAATTTAATGTGTACTTTGTTAAATGCCGTCGCCGTACTAGCTTGTTTAAACTCACTGTAGTCTCACATAAGCGCTCGAAATTAACGGTCGTCCATTTGTCGAAAACAAATAAAAATCATCAAAAACGAGTAGCTTTCTCCTCTAATCGTTCTCTGGACAAGTTAATGACAAGTAAACGTACCTCTTCGCATGACCCTGTCATGGTTTCATCTCACTAGAAAGTACTAAAAGTGCCAAATTATAAGAAGAAATCCCGGGGAAGGAAGTTTCGAACGCAAAAAATGCTAGGCGCTGTATGGTAAAAGCCTTGGTTCCATTTGTCATGAAAAACATTGTGGGATACAACAGGGTGTCTCGCAGTCTCAGTGACCAGTGATACTGCTCCTGGGACCAGTAAATTCCCAGTGTGGTGGTCCCGTGGAAGACCAGACCCAAAAGTTAATTTCGAGCACTGCACATGGCACAGTCAGTCATCAGGGGGTCGGTAAGTGTTGAAACAAGCAAAAATGACGGGCAATATCATATAATCGTGTTACTAGACGGTCTGGAGCTCAACTGGTACTTACGGTACTTTCTAAAATCGCAGAAACATCTGTATTATAGTAAAATTTGCGGTAAACATATGAACTTGTAGTCACAAGGTTCAACGGGACAAGTAGATTTCCATGTCGAGTAAGCAATTTCTTTCAACTTATTTTTCCAATAGGCAAGGTCCATACAAACCGTCCGTTCTCTAAAAGATTTCCGGGTAAGTGGACAAGAGTTTCGGGCCAGCAAAATTTGAAAGTTTTATTGCTCGACGGGCAAGCTAACATACGATTTTTTTTTTCGAATTCTGAGACAGCTAAGCATTCATCAGAGCACCGATCAAAACTTAATCATACAAATTGAGAAATAAAATTTCCAAATCAAAAGGACGATGGCTTCGTTGTCTATAAATTTACATGGCGATCCCGATGCGAAGTTACACCACTAGTACACCGCATAGTCTCCGATATTTGGCTTTGTGGAAAGGCCAAGTAAGGCTCACGTTGTCTTGGTACTTCATCAGAACATTATGACGAATTCGCTACGGTGACATATATGGTATATTATCACCAAGAACATTTTTAAGACTTTGTACAAAAGGTTTGACTACTTTTCTACTTGACATCTACTTACATCTTCCTTTGTTTTCTATTATTGTTATCAACAGTTTCATAGCCAAAGTAGACGTCAGTAAATTCAATAGAATGATGGCTGCCAAGATCCACCGGACAGGAACGTAACGACCCATGGCGAATCCTCCAAAATCTGATATTGTCCTGACCACAAGATATCATTCTACACCGAAAAAGTGAATGAAATGTTGATTATTAAAATTGACAGTAACAATATCCGGTCTATATATGATATCAGGAGTTGTACAGAAGTCTGTCAATGTTATACACCTGGTACGTTGTCCGAAATATAATTTTGGACATTGCATTACCTGGTATCATCAAATGGTGCAATCTTCATCCGCACTATATCGATATCAGTATGAGCTTTGCCAAGCACAGAAACCTCGCCAGCTTTACCACATCGTGACGTATCCCATACTACAACCATCTAGGAACAAACACGGCTTGGTTGGTGATTAAATTATAGATACAAGCTAAACTAAGAATTTGCTGGCAAAATTTCTAAGTACAACTATATCATCATAGGTAGAGTTTCATTGTATTTGCAATCTTCAGAAACGAAGTGAATCCATGATTGTAATGATGATTTGTGAGTTGGGTCAAGTTTTATTACCAGCCTTCGTCATCTGTATGTGACAATTTTTTTTGTCGAGATTTGCTTGAGGAGAAAAACCGCCAAAATTCCACAAAGAAAAACGTCCTGTTTTTGATAAAATTTGCAAACGTTGGCGACTGTTAAAATTTTAGGATGGTGGTAATTGAAGCGCATACAAGCTAATCTTAGGCAAGAGTTTGCCATGAAATTGCTATGGCTCTTAAATTTTGTATGCTTGATATTCAATACTTTTTTACTTTGTTTCATCGCCATTTACTTAATTTCATTCACTTCAGTTCATTCACCTAAGCTCATTCACTTCAGTTCACTTCCTTTTAATTTTTTCGATTTGTTTCCTTACCTGTTTACCATGGCTATCTCTACCACTTCCACACAACACTCCCCCACTGTTCGAGAAACTGAAACACAAAACAAAGAAAAAAGAAGTCCTCAAAAATTAGTTCATCTTGCACGCGTCACCACACCAAATAACGAGACTATAACAAATGATAAATTGCCGGTCAACCATTCGAATGCATATGAACTCTGAATGCTGGTTTTCTACCTGAGACAGTGAAGACCACAAACTTGTGAGTTGAATATTGCGATGCAATCACCGGAGTGATACCTCCAGATGCGGATAACTGTAGACTGACCAAGTTGAGCTGAGGCGAGGATTGATGTGTTACCGTTGAAGGCAAGAGCAGAGACCTAGCAAGGAACAGTGAGACCGAGGTTGCTCATGTAAAGTGCCTATACATTGAAAATGCACGTCAGTTTTTGATGATTGAGAAAATTTCACAATTAACCTTCACTGTGTCTTAACCGAACTCACACCTTCGGATTTTCAGACTTAAAATCATGAAAATAGCTTTTACAGGACTTTCAGATCCCATTATAAAGTCATTACGTTTTCAACTTGACGTACGAGGTCTTAAGTTGTGTACAGCTCAAAAAAAAGAAAATCTGCCTTATCATTGAACTGGCCCAACCTAAGCAGACTTGCCATGGGCTCTGGACAGATTTAGTGCGTAAATTTTGAGGCAGTTTAGCCAAACCAAACGAAAGGGAGAGCTGATTTTCGGTTTTGTGCAATATTCAAGTTTTACGTCATAGATCAAAATATATACTTATTAACTCAGGACTGGGATATGATCTGAAAGTTATGTAAAAGACAATTCTAATGATTTCAATGTTTTAGTGAACACAATCATGAATCAAAAAGTGAATTTTGGTTGGGAAGGCCTTAAAATTCCCATTGTAGCAACCCATAGTTGCAAAAATCAAAACGTTGTTCCGTATTCGAGAAGTATTCATATCTGCCTGATTGCGAGAACTTGGATATATACCATACGTGTAGAATTTTCTTCAAATGTATGGGTGAGGGAGCAAAAACAGCGTTGATTGCAGGAATGGAGTACTACAATATCAGGCCGACACGGGAAAAACGCCTTCGACCAGAAGTGAAAAAAAAACCCAGTTAATAAGTTTACATGCAGAGTTGTTTACAGAATCATATGATATAAGATATAATAATAATACATAATATATAAGATATATATATATAATATATATAATATATATGTAAGATATATATATATATATAAGATATAATAATATATGATATAAGACTTATTTGATTGCTGCCAAGCATAGGTTGTCCAGAAATATCGTCGTAAAAGGAATAAAAATCAATTGCAATCTATTGCATCTTTCTGCGCACAAAGTCTACGTTAGATTAACTTTATACCTAAATCCCGATCTTGCTCAAAATGTGGGGAGGCAACTACACACCTTGGTCCTCCACTTATGAAAGTGACAGTCAATTATTCTCCACTTATGAAGGAAGGAATTGATCCCCATGGCCCACCACTTCCTTCGCATATGTATATACAGTCTGGAATACGGTCTGTATGTTGTATATATGTGTCTACAGTCTGTATATACTTTATTTACAGTCTGTAAGAAACTGTAATGAATTCTAAACACAAGTATTCAGTGAGCACTATTATTATCTCCCGAACCTTATCAGTATGTCCCATGAAGAACCGTTGATGGCCAGTAGATACTTCCATTGAGACAATCACCGCGTGGCATGGGTACACAACCGACGCTCCATTCCTTGTCCATAAAACCTGCAGTTAATGTGGACATAACGTTGAGAAAATCAACAAACCTTTGATACAACTCTATTCTGCATGGAAAGGTAACAGGTTGGTAGAGTGTCGAACGTGTCGAGCAAAGGTTATTCAGAGAGTGAACACGTTTCACTTTCTGAAGTAATGGTAATGGTAATGGTTTATTTAACACATTGTAATAGCAAATACAGGCTAAATTATCATCTGTTTACAATAAAAATTTTATATAAATTGTAATAACTCTAAGACTCCACTCCTATAAAGATTTTAAAAGGATAAATTAAGTATGTATAAATATGTAGAGCAATCATTGTAAAGTTAAAATTATCAAACCACTTAAAACTATTGATCTAGACTTGCATTATATCTGTCAATAACGAAAACTACAGGACTACGTTTAAAACGTTCTGTCCTGCAGGAAAAGTTATAAATTTTATTAATATTCGCTCTGGTTTCCCTAGTTTTTCCCCTCGAAGTATGGCGTTTGCTCGAAACGTCAGAATGTTTCTACATAAATTCGGCAGTCTACCATCCTGTTGACTTTATATGTACGCTGTTTTATATACTGCCGGCGCAGCATCCAATCGTTTTATATCTAAATTCATTAATAATTCATGAGGGAAACACCTTTGCGTTTCCTTATGAATTATTAATGAAGGATAATCATAACCACAACAGATCTGTGTGTATCTGGGCCGGGTTATTCAAAGGGCGATTAGCTTAATCCAGGATTAGTGACAACTTTGTGGATGAAATACTGCTAATGTAGGCTAGAAGGTTTGAGGTTTTCTGTTCATACATCATACATGTATAGAAAAGTTTTATCCTAAAAAGTTTTAATTAAAGTTATCAAATGGAACATGTCTAATAAAGGAGTCGATTAAATTTTAAACCAGGATTAGCGTTAATCGTCTTTTGAGCAACCTGGGCCTGATATACAGTAGATCTTGCTCACTTTTCTCCTCACATTATTGTGGCCCAGAAAACATTAAATGCCAGACTTTCTTAGTCAATTACCGTATGATGATGATGAAGTGATGAAAAACATTATTTAGACACGCAAACCCCATCAACAATAGATTGTTGACTTCCACGAGAGGCGTGTAAATTACAAATATACAATATATAGAAGGAACGAAAAGCATCGAGATTACGAAATACAGATGACAAAATTAAATATACATTTCGGTAGACATAATAGTAACTGTAAAAATAATGATAAAATGGTAATAATATTATGAAATGAATTCATTTTAGAAGTCATTTAAAAAATTCGTAAATCGTATTTTATGGGATCTAAAACACTCGGCTGTTGCATCGTGATTTATATCTTATAATGCACTCTCAATACCTGTACTCTGCATTAGGACAAAATGAAGGTAAGAACTGAAGTTACAGGTCATTCAGTGCGTTCAAACTCCGTTAAAAAACTATGGAGTGTATATTAGTACGGGACTGTATGGTTTTGAATATAAATCGGAATTATGCCCAAAATAAGCGCGTTTTCAAAATTCACAAGTGTTAACTAACATCGGACTGCACTCGAAAACCATGAAAACCATTGAAAGAAAAATTTGAGCTCGAATTTCTTTGGCATTTCTGGTTCTTTGGGTTGTTTTGTTTTTCTCTTCAAATTTATGAAAATGCTGACTTTTTGTTTTCCGTACGTTTTTGTATTTTATGTCATCGATTTTGGGGGCAATTATGGTCGAAGGATTTGGAGTATTTGTTTACTTAAAGGGCATGTGACTTGAAAAAATCAGTTCAAATGAAACCATCTCAGATAAAAGAACTTTTGAAATTATGAAGATTGGCCTTTACGGATCTCCGTTATCTCACTTCGTTCTGGAGATATTGAGATTTGTTTAATATGAAAATGACTCAACTTTCTACGTCAAACTGCGTAGTGACTTGTTGGAAAACCACGTATACCTTCGAAGTTGTCATTAGAAATCACTCAGAACTGTTCGTGATCACATGTGGATCCCACGGCACTAATCAAGGAAAGTTTCAAGAGATTTAAAGTAATGATGTCGAAGACATACGTGTTTTTTCATTGAGCAGTGTGACATAGAAAGTGGAGTCATTCACATATTAAATGAATCTTAATATCTCAAGAATGAAGTGAGATAGCAGGATATAGCTATATACATGACAGAAGGATTAGCAATATATATGATAGAAGGAATAGCTATACATATGATAGAAGGAGAGCTGTAAAGGCCAACTTTCGTAACTTCAAAAGTTCTGTCATCTGAGATGGTTTCTTGTGAACTCATTTTTTCATTTCATTCTGACCGTAAAAAGCAAAGTAATTGCTGACTTGGCAGCTTCGTCGTGGAAGCTTTCGCTCGAAAGGCTAAGTGACCTACGATCGCGTTTTGTTGAGTCGGCCGATTAGACAATAAAACGTCATCTTCCTAAATAAGGATATTTAAATAGGTTTCACTGTTGTTAATCATGGATGCCACTTTTTGGTACTGTTTATTTAAAAAAAAAATTATGAAGAAATATTACATACCTCTTTATAAGTTTCTCCACCATACCCAACAATTCTTTTCAATTTCAAAATTGGATCCGGTTTTAGGCTCTATAAGGTCAAAACATTCTATAAATCCTAGTCGTCGCAAACCAACATTTCAACATTTTCTCTCCGACTAAGACTCTTAACGCCTGTTTACTCTTGCGAGCCATGTTGGCCACTGAAATTTTGGAACCCAGGCAAAATTTTCTTTTCGATGAGAAATGTCACGATAAATTTATGGCTGGAACATTTTCACAAACAATGGTGCACCGTTATACAAACAAAAACCTTCGCAGTTCGCAGGAATGGCGTTGGGTCTCGTGAAGGAGAAAATGAGCTCCAGGTACTACTTTAAACAATTAGAAACAACTTTAATCTACAACAGTGCTTGGACGAGTGGATCGATATGAAGTTTCACGTGCGAAGAGTAAAAGATGAACTTGTCCTTAGTTAGGATGTATCTTGGCGGAACCAAGATCATTTGCCCAATTTGTTGATGGTAATTAAGATATGCCTCGTTATTCCATGCCAAACTACGTGCTATGAGAGGGAATTCATGTTTGAACAGAATTATGATTTACTGGAGGTCATCCTGGATGTGTCAACTGTTGAGGCATTAATGAACACATCAATGGTGATATGGACACCATATTGGCATGTAAATTAGTATGCGAGGAAGATATAAAAGGCACGTGACATTCACGGTGGAGAGAGGAAAAGTTATTTCGGAGGAAGCGTTCATTTATACTTGGCAAATGAAGAGGCGGTCTATAGTAAAGGAAAGACTTGCAACGTTGGAGTATCCAGTTGAAGAGTCTTCAGTGACCAAAGGTGCTCACAAAGTGTCTTCAGTGATCAAAGATG
The DNA here is from genome assembly GCA_036872915.1 of Nanipora kamurai. Classification (NCBI taxonomy): domain Eukaryota; kingdom Metazoa; phylum Cnidaria; class Anthozoa; order Scleralcyonacea; family Helioporidae; genus Nanipora; species Nanipora kamurai. The sequence continues at coordinate 1,947,848 of JBAHVQ010000456.1, read as the reverse complement.
CTCACAAAGTGTCTTCAGTGACCAAAGGTGCTCACAAAGTTTCTTCAGTGACCAAAGGTCCTCAGAAAGTGTCTTCGGTGATCAAATGTGCTCAGAAAGTGTCTTCAGTGACCAAAGATGCTCACAAAGTGTCTTCAGTGACCAAAGGTGCTCACAAAGTGTCTTCAGTGACCAAAGGTGTTCACAAAGTGTCTTCAGTGACCAAAGGTGCTCAGAAAGTGTCTTCGGTAATCAAATGTGCTCAGAAAGTGTCTTCAGTGACCAAAGCTAAGGAAGTACCAAGACGGGTCTCTCGGAGACCGTGCTGGTGTTGAGAACTCAGACTTGAGAAGTCATCCGCCGCCAAACGCAATGACTTATTAAACTCTGCCGATCGTAATTGGGTCATATTTGTACCGGCAATATTGAGAATATAGCGACACCCTCGCCGACGAGATTACATCGTCACGTATTGGTACCCCATCTGAAGAGTATCGTGCAGCTCTTGCAGTAGCTCGTTGATGAAGTCAGGAGAAAGAAGTAGAAGGTCAATGGTAAAGGACTAAATAATTCTGCTCATACAAATTATCAGTTCACTGTTCAGAGACAGGTTTATTTTTTTGTACACGTTACAGATTCTTGAAACAATGGTACAATATTAAATACCAATACGTCTGTAGTTCACAGCGGTCAATTCTTTCATTTTTACTGGAATGTGACAGACATAATTTGGTTCAAAAAACTATCATGAGTAAAAATAAACAAAAATTTTTTATGCCTAGTAGATAATGCCCGTTGAACAGTGAAAATTACCATGTTAGTAGCCAAAAACCTAATGGCAAAAAAAAGTTAAGGTAAAGTCCTGGCTCATGTTAACCGTAGAAGTCCCTCACGCGGTCACTTTAATTAGAACCTGTCACAACAATAACACACACAATAACTCGAACCTTAACGCAAACTGAAACCTAGAACTAACCCCCTGAACACCAAATACTTATTATGATTTCCAGGAGGTAAGATCACCATCTAGACTTGGTTTCCACGGTTGCTTCGACGACCAAATTTTCCTCCAGGGGGTCGAAAACTAAAACCCCATGTTGTTCAGTAACCCCTGGGACCTCCGTGTAAATTGTTCTGAGAGGACTAAACACTAGCGAACAAACCTGCGTGGGGGCCTGGGGGAAACGACAAAAAATGGTTCCATGTCCATGGCCATTTTTGGCTACAGTTCTTGATTATCTCATTGACTGGTGGCTAGACCTTCCAGTCTATATAGAGTTCAGTGCCCCAATCTTAATCCCGTCCTTTTATAAGTTCAAAGACTTACTAACTCACTCGCTCTTACACCTGATTTTCCACTAGTGGAATTTGCCGTGCGCATTACGGAACGGAACAGTTTCCGAGAGCCAATGAGAAACGAGAAAAATCTAATGCACGAGAAAAACCTAATGCGCGCGGAAAATTCCGCAGCTGGAAATCAGACTTTAAGCCTCGTGCAAACGCTCTCAACATGTTGACTCAACAAGCGCTCAACATTGTTGACTCAACATGTTGAGAGCGTTTGCACACCCTGTTGAGCGGTGTTGAGCGGT
>JBAHVQ010000456.1:1933995-1946177 GCA_036872915.1 Nanipora kamurai | reverse complement strand
TGTGGGATATTTTATCACATGATCCTTTGTGTTATTACCCTAAAAGCTCAACAGGTTAACTCTTTGTTGAGAGCGTTCTAGAATTTACAATGAGCATTGTGCAGGAATGCGTCACTTGATACAAAATCAACCTTACTGGATGGCAATGGAAAGTAAACATCTTTAAAACAATAGAACATAAGAGAAAACATAATCCAAAAATAAACATCTTGTGAATAACTCAAGATATGAGCTTAAAAACACGACAAAAGTGTAGTGATAAATGATAATATTTCGACTTTGCTGCAATAAAGGGCCATTTTAACAGCATTATGGGCCCCCAGCAAAGCAGTGTACTGGGACCCCTACAATACTAACCCCTACAATATTAACCCAGGGATACTAAATCAGAGACAAATTACAATGTCCATTTGTAACACAACAACATTGCAGCAAATATTTATAGTTTAGTATAGTCTAGACTACTGTGTAGTAGTATTTATTTACTGCAAGTCACTTAACATACACAGATTTGCATGGGGCCCCTATGCTCGTGGGGCCCTGGGCAAGTTCCCATCAGGGCCATGCATTAAGACAGCCCTGACAAATTCTGCTGCTGGCTTTGCTTTTGACTTGCTTCTGTAAGCACTGGTACTGAAATCAGGAGGAACTTCAGTCTTTCACAACTTTTGAAGAGGTGAAGTGCTCCAAAAGTGTGCCAAATAAGTTTATCATGACCTCTGCTAAAAGGATTGCTGATGCATTGTCAAAACATTTCAGCAATAATTTTTCTGAGGCAAAACTAGTTAAATTACAAGGTCTGATCCCATTAATTACTATTGTGACTTCAAATTGCAAGTTCGGCTATGTAACAATCCTCAGAATGCAATAAAAGTTTTGATATTACTTGTTTAGCATGATTCAAGAGCTGTTTGGCATTATGATCAGTAAGTATAAATTTGCATAATCTAAATCCATTTGATGACACCTGGTGAACTGGGGTTTCTTCTGCAACATACACTGTCAGTCCAGGACCAACATTGTTGTAAACACCATCTGCAATGCACCCAACTTTGGCATATTCAAAGTCAATAAAATCCTTCCCTATCCCTTCTCTGCATGTGTCGACATAAAAGAGGCCTGAAATTAGTTCACCATCCTTGTGAGACGCTGATGATTTTATCTGCATTACCTTGCTCATTTCACCACAGGCCAGATACACAGCAGCCTGGTACACACTGGTACCCCACATCTTTCTGTGACTATCTGACACCATAGATGCAATACGAGCATTCACTTCTACCAAAGTGAACTCATCTCCATTCATCCAGATCTCAATATCATAGAACGTATTACGAAGACCAAACCGTCGTCCCATTTTTTCTGTCAATCTTACTTGACTTTCAACTGTTTTGTCGTCTAAGCTGAATTGTGGAAACACCCAAGCAAGAATAATTTCTCGCTTCTTTGGGGAAACGACCTCATCACCGATGCTGTATACTGAGAACTTGCCAGCTTCATCTATCCAGCCTTCGATACAATACTCATCCCCTGACTCGACTAATTCTTCCACAACGACAATATTCTCCGCAGCTAAAGGGAACTTTTCGAGATCTAAGTATTTTTCAAAAAACTCGGAATAGGCTGCAAAGTATGGGCAAACTAACTGCCGCAGTTTAGCAAGAGCAACCTCCATTTCTGCCTCGCTTCTGATACAAGAGCTCCCCTGGGATGCCGTAAGAAATGGCGCTTTCAGAAAGCAAGGGTAGCGTACTTTATCCTTCCAGTTCCCGGTATATTTATCTAAGTGAATGTAGTCAAACCATAGCTTCCCTTCCTCGGTCTTTCTCGAGTAATACTTGTGAAGACAACAGAATGTAGACTCTAAGGAAGGACCTCGGAGCCCTGTTCTTTCGCACACAACGGACGCTACAACGGATGCCATATCATGCCTAAACATGATGGCTGTTATCCGGTATTCTTTGACATAGTCCACAGCTTTGTCAACGTAGGAAACAAGGAAACCCGGACCAGTGAAGTAATTGCTATATTCAAGCGCTGTCAATTCTTTCTTGGCATCTGATGGGTAAAGTAAATGCATTTCATACTCTTTTTGATCCATTTTATCTGATTCCGATCGGTCATCTTCGCTGGGGAGAATGACCAGTACTTTCTGCATTTCAAATAAGCAGAGGCGACTGTAAAATTTAATGCTATCTTGCTACCAAAGACCGAAGACCAAGAGGGTGCACCAACCCCCGGCTCTTGGCTACCCGTCATTTCGACGCCTTAGTCAAGGCCGCTGTGTTGGAAGATCAAGGCGCGGGCTCAGTATTGGGAACTTTAAGATTCCTACTGTGGACTACTACAACGGTTGAAAAATTTAAAGTCGTAAGAACTGGTGATATGCAAGTAAACTTTACTTTATATATATATATATATATTATCTCAAGGATTCGAAACTCTGTCTCTTTTTGCAAAAGAACGAGCTTTCAGAGCCATGATTTTCGCGAGAACAAAATCAAGCATTGCCGACGTACTGTAGCTACCTGGGTCCCCGCGTTGTCTCGTTTACGCTAAAATACTTCTTCTACGGTGTCAACGGAGTCATGATGACGTAAAGATTTCTCTTGGGACCAATTTTTGGATGCATTCTTTGTATTTGGCATGACATTCCATTCAACGGCGTAGCCAGCCCCGAACGTGTGGGGGGTCTAACCGTCGAATACACAGAACTGGGGTCCGGATCCCGGGGGCGTGGTACCCGGAAAATTTTTTATCCCCCCTCCGATCAGTTTCTCTTCAGTTTTGAAACAATTACAAAATTGGTCCTGAAGAAAAGTGGGGAGTGCGGGTCCCCTATTCCCCCCTTGGCTATGCCCCTGATTCGATTGTCTAACAGGTACTTAAAATCCCTATTAACTATTTAATGTTGTTAAGCAATGTTTAAGGTGACTCCCGGAATTATGGCACAAGAAGTTTTGGATATAAATTAGAAAAAAATATATCGCTTACTTGTGTAAAAATTAAATAGTGATTTAGGAACTTCACCTTAAAGCCTCGGCGAGGTCTAGTAACCGGAACTTCGGTAGCGTCAACATCCTCGGAAAATGTTATTTTCTAAAGAAAACGGGAAACCAACATGTTTATTTTATGATTAATTTCTTGAAAGTCTGCATGGTGATAATAGTAAAGTGAATATAAGTTTGTGGAAACATCACAGTATTTATTTCAATCATGCTGAGCTTTTGATTTGTTGACTCAAGTAGTTTTCAGAGCAATTACCACGCACTACAACTGACGTGACATGCAGGCCGTGCTGACGAATTATTCTGCTAAGATATCGTGTACCTTCCCGATTGTAATGAACAATGGAACCGCGACGACCAGGTGCCCTTCAGTTTGTTCAGTTGGTTTCGTTTATGCGACGCCACTGTTAAGACCGGTCAAATTATTCATCTAAAGGCCTGACAAAGTACCCTTAAGAATGCGACAATGCTTTCCAGTAGCAGTACCAAAAGTCTGGTCATAATCTGTGGGTAAAACTCTTTCACGTTATCTGCCTTGCAGTGTCGCTGATGTCGATACAGGAATGAAAATGTGCGAAATCCTCACTTCAAGTGGAGCAACTTGAGAATGATTTCTGGGGGATGGTGTGAGACGAAAACGGAACGCTTGTTGTGGTGTCAGACAAAGAAAAAACGTTATTTATTGATTTAACTAAGTGTCCAGGGGTCAAATGGATATAAAGCTTTACGCCGAGTCTTACTACGAACGTCTGATGTCAAAACAGTGGTTGGTGATCGCTCTAAGTGATCGGCAAGGCGAACGTTTGATCGGACAACTCCTAATTTTGGTCGGTCTTTGTCCGTTGACTGGCCGTTATTTCAAGCCCTGATATAGGAAGCTTTTAACAATGTCAACCAGTAAAGTTATTTTCCAATCTTAAGTTATCGATCACAGAAATAAAACGAGCTATACAAGTAAACGTTTGGGATGAATACACGACGGGCATTTGAGAGTTTGGTTTGGTCAGAGTCGAGAAACTAACTTTCGTCCAGCCACAAGATATCGTCGAAGTAAATTTTGGTAACTTGGGAAAATTTCAAAGTTTGAAAAAGACGAAGTACCAGTCGACTTTTAATGCTCATGAATGTAATCTGTTTGTCTATGATTCACGAACTGAATTTGTCCGAAAAGAGACTGCTAAAAAAAACCCACAAAAATTTTTCGCAGCCGCGCAGGCTGCGAAAACGTCAGAAAACTGTTCCTATTCAGACAAATCCAATTTGGAAGATCATTGACAAATTGATTATATATATTCCGAATTCAAACCATTCAGGCAGTTCGTAAATCTTTTGGTAAATATTGTATACACTCAGTTCGTTTGTCAAGAAGGGAAGCTTTTGTCCATTTGGTGATCGGCAGCATCGTAATCTTGTGAGGGGTTCTTTGACTGAAATTTACTGGAGATTAATTTATAGAGAGAAATAACGAAAGCACTTTTGAACTCTTGCTTGGTGGTATCTACGATACCATAAAAGAATAGGGTAATCCAAAAATCTGACTTTACTTTTTTGTCTTTGACTTCCTGTGACTTGTCGAGACCGTTTTTTAAAAGTGATTCAGGGTTTCTTGAAGACTTGTAGGCATACACTTGAGTATCTAAATGATCTTCAGGACGAACGCCAACTGGCCTTCGTAAACCAGCCGATGGAACATGGGTGGCAACGATCTGCCTTCTCTAAGGAAAAAGACAAAAACAAAAAATTTTAAAAAGGTTTTTTAGTTTATATTCTATAAGTTAAAACGGGATCTTCCGAGGCTAAAATATTTAAACTAAACGATGTTTCTAGCAGACGGAGTTTAACTGCTCTTCGTCAGGTTTGTTCAATACCGACCACTTTCGCATCTCCCATAATGCAGTTCGTCTTGGGGGGTTCTTTGCATAAAAACAAAGGATTTTCAGTTCATTGCACCATTTGCTATGCTTCAATAAACTGTATTATGGCAGATGTAAAAGTGATCAATAGCTGCCAATATTTTTCCTTTGTTTATTATAATAGGCAAACATTTCAGAAATAATATTGGTAAGTAAGGTCTACCAGGAAGAGAATTGAAACTGGAAAGATTAGTACGGGATCGTTGAAAAAAGGATGAGAACAAGAAAAGCACGAGAAAGAGGACAAGCAAAGGGAAGAAAGAAGAAAAAGAAGTAGAAGAAGAATAAGAAAAGGGAAAAAAAAAAGAGATCTGGAAGACGACGTTAAAGAAAGCGCAAAGAAGGACAAGAAGAAGAAGAATAGGGAACATGAGATGTGAAGTAAACGATGCAGAGTAAGGAGATGAAAAAGTAGAAGCAGAAGGCAGAAGAAAAAGAAGAAGGGGAGGAAGAAGATGAAGAAGTCAAAGAAAGTAAACCAAAAAAACAAAAGTAAACCAAAAAACAAAAACAGAAAACTAAGGAAAAAGATGAAGATAAAGGCAAAAGGGGAATAATAATAATGATAAGATGATGAAAAAGATGAAAGAAGAAGATCAGGAGAAAGGAGACGAAAATAACAAAAAGAAGAAGCAGATCAAGATGAAAACAAAAGAAGAAGATAAAGACAATGATGAAGAAAGAGGATGAAGAAAGAGATGAAAGCAAAAGAAGAAGAAGATAAAGATGATGATCAAGAAAGATGAAGAAGATAAAGATGAAGAAGAAAGAGATGAAAGCAAAAGAAGAAGAAGATAAAGATGATGATCAAGAAAGATGAAGAAGAAGATAAAGATGATGATCAAGAAAGATGAAGAAGAAGGACAAAAAGAAGAGTGAGATGCTCTAACCACTGAGCTACCAAGAATCAGATGGTGAGCTAGGGTGCAGGTTTGTCATATGTACTGCCTAAGTAGAAGTCATGATATGATAATAATGATTGAAATTTTATTTGCTGAACACAAAGTCAGTTCATTTGGGTGCTTGGTAAATATCAGATAACCAATGGACATTGAACCGACTTTGTGTTCAGCATATAATATTAAAAAACACAGAGAAGAACCAAAAGGAGAAACTGAAGAAAAAGTAGAAAATGATAAAAAGAAGAGGAAGATGAAGTGGAAGAAAAAGACTGAGAACATCAAAGAAAAAGTGGTCAAAAAAGTACAAGAAGAATAACAACAACAATATTTAAAACATAAGTATAACAACAACAACAATAAACAACAGGTAACAATAACAGCAATAACATTGTCAACAACAATAAACAACAGGTAACAATAACAGAAATAACATAAATGACAGCCACTATAACAGCAATAACATTGTCAACAACAATATTTATTATATACCAATAGTCAAAGTCCCCTTTTTCTAGTGTTTCATTGGTTGAGAGCATATCACATGAGAGACCAAATTAGGCTGTCTCCCTCGCAACAGCACGAGAAGGAAACAATACATTATCAACTGAGAAATAACAAACAAAATCACGTGCACCATCACGTGAAGACACGACCTTTGGATGACCTTAAAAGCGCGCATTTGTTAGGCATTTTTATTTTCGTCTTTAATTTTAATAGCAAGTAGTTGTCTATATTTTTGACTGTTAATTGTTTTGAGTGTTGAGTATTTTTTTTTTGATAACTTTATTGAAATTGAAATTTTCGCTTGTTCACTTGTTCTTTACTTTGTTTCTCTGACTATTGGTATATATAATAAAACACTTATTTACTGGGCCCTCAGGAAAGCAGTGTGTTTTGTGGCCCCTCGATCACCGTTGTTGCCCTCAGCATCACCTTGGGCAACAACGGCGGTCTCAGGGCCACAAAACACACTGCTTTCCCAAGGGCCCAGTAAATAAGTGATAATTAAAACAACAAGTATTTAAACAGCAATAACAACATAAACCACAGGTAAAAAGAATACAAATGACATACACAGCTGCAATAACAGCATCATTATTGACAAGCAAGAATATTTAAAACAACAAGTATTTCAACAAAAACAACAGGGCCCAGTTGTTCAAAAGGTGATTAAGTTAATCCAGCATTAATGAAAATTTTGTGGATGAAATACTCCTAATGTAGGAAAGGATGTTTAAAATTTCCTATTCGGATATCATACAAATATTGAAAGGTGTTCTCCCAGAAAGTTTGAACTAAAACTACCAAGCAGTCAACCTGCCAAACAAAAAAGCCAATTAAATTTTAACCCGGGATTAGTGGTAATCATAAGTTGAACAACTGGGCCCAGGTAACAACTACACAAATGACAGCCACAAAATTTTAAACAAAATACATAAGAACAAGAAAAAAAGTGAAAGACAAATAAGTAAGGAAAAAATCCAAGAGAAAAAAGGGAATACAAACTTGAAAGAGCAGGATGTGGACAAGGCTTACCTTTCCCATGCTCTTTTTGGGGCTCAATTTGTCAACCAAGGCAACTCTTGATGCAACAGCACAACCTGACTGGAGAAATACAAACATTTAGTAATAATTAATCCTGGCTGAACAGTATTTTAGAATTACCTGTCAATTCCTGTCATAAAAAACTTAACTCACTTTGTCACTTTTATCTTCATTTGAAGAAGGAATCGGTTTGTGAGAGGAAACTGAATATGCAAGAAAAACCAATTACAAATTTTTATGTATTGTACAATCAAAATGAATGAACAAAAATTTGAAGAAACAGAGCTGACAATTTATTTTTTTACTAAGTTTCTGTGGGTTTTTTCTGTCATTGTTTTTCTCACTATCATGCAATGGAATTGATGGGGTTAATGGCAGCATGACACCATGGGGTGTGAACAAGGGGCATCATCAACCTCCCATTTTTATTCAGGACAATCCTCTAGTTCTTCCAAGTCAAAGCAGAATGGGGTATAGTGAGAAAGACAATCAAAGACTCCACAAAGTCACTGGCAAACAGTTGAAATATTTTGAAGTGTTTAATTACAGTATCAACAAAATATATTTTCTTGTCACATTAATATTATGGATTTTTGTGGTTTTCAACTCATTACAGTTTGGTTTCCAAGCCTTTGAGTTTAAAGGGCAAGGCCACACATATTTGTTTTATGCCAGACAATTTTATTTGTCACAAAGATGAGTCTGGGTGTAGTAGCTAGGAGCAACCATGGTGTTTCCCATCCTAATCCTCCCATTCAGTCACCCCACCCCAGTAGTAACACTTCTTTACTAGGGTTCTCAGCACAACTGACAGAAATAGGTGTGCTGCTTAATCCACACAGCAAACTGATTCTTCTCTGGTGGCACTCTCATGTACAACTCTCCAAAACTCTAAGTATAATTTTCTTTTTTCCCTTTTTCATTTTGACGTCTCATAAGTGGTAGCTTTTTCACATGCTAGGGGGAAGGAGTAGGTTCTGGATGATATGAACACAGTTCTCCCATCAGATCCCTAAAGAAGAGTTCTCCCATCAGATCCTTAATGAGGAGTTCCCCCCCCAGCTACTGGATAGTTGCTGACTTTATCCCCTCAGATTTGCCTTGTGCCAATTTGGAAAACATTTGATTGGGCACCTAGTACTGGTTTATGCAACATCTCCTCCAGTTGAACACCTAGAATAGAGTTAATACAAAAAAAAGATTCAAAAATATTTTGAGGAACTGAAAAAGGATTGGAATGGGGGTAGAAATGTCCTATAGATCAGGTTAAAGAACTATCAAATCACTTGATTGCTCCAGTACCTTTTTCTTTGCCATTAAAATTAACATTAGCTGCATGTATAACACCTTTTTGGAAATGTTTACTTTTTGCTGGGAATTTAATCATATCATAAAGATCATCCCAGCAGGATCCTTTAGGTACATGGAAAGCCATTTCCCTGGGAACAGGCAAAGGTCCACATGACATCAGTCCAAGCTTCCGGGCCTCCGTAGCAGATATCCCTGGTTCATATTCTGTACTACTTGTGAACAGACCTTTAACTAGCATATTGGCACACAAACGGATATTCTTCAAGTAGGCATACTTTTGATTTAGATAAACAGACACAATGTAATGTAAGTCCAGCATGAGAAAGGTAAACCGAGTTGAAATTGAAACATGTCCAATGTTATCTATAAAAACAATTTGAATGAGAGTTAAAAAAATAAATGTTGCTTCTTGGAAAAGATTTAATCCATGGGACCCAGACATTTTAGAAGCATGTTAGCACTTAAAGGATTATGTTTTGCAGGTACACACAGAAATTTCATTGGCTAGTTGCAAGATTGCACCAAATGGCCTGCAAAGAAGAACCTTTCATGTGCTGTTCTAGAGGCCAATTACAATATAACATAGAGTGCAACAATTTTCAATTCAGAAAAATTTACAAAGCTTAATTTCACCATAAATTCCACAATGCCTTTAATATCACCTCCACACCACCTGCCATCCCCAACTCTCACAATAGAAAACCAACAAACTGGTTATACCTGGTGATTATACTTTAAAGATTACCTTGTGATGCAGATCCAGCTGAGGTGGCTTCATCAATTGAGCCAGGTGGAGGCTTAGCAACAAAAGGAAATTGTAGCCAAGTAGATGTTGACTTGAATTCTTTAAACAAATTTGAAAATGAAATCCGAATTGCTAGACCATCTTCAGTTGCAACGTCGATATGTGCCACAAAATATTTCCCAGAAATTGGTTTAAATAACACATATAAATAACGTCCAGTTAGACCCAATGACTGCGTAGATGTTCGAGGGAATTGGATGTAGTTACCAGCAGGGATAGAGCCAGTGATTCTGTAGACTGTAGACTTTAAAGTTTTGTCCTGTTGGTATAAAAAAGGATTGCAAGGAAAATATGGTAATTGTACTAGGATTCTTCAAGATATCTTTTATAAACCAGTTCTACTAGATCCATAGGAGGTACAGGGATTGACTGTCAATAACCAGATGACTGCGGTCTATTGTGCCTAAACAAATCACTGACAAAACAAGCAAAACATAGCAGAGATATCATAGTTACTGACCATAATGGCCGTCACTTCTCCTTCTTTCGCACATTTCTTCCATTCTGAGATGTTAAAATGTTTAAAAATATTTACGTAAGGATGTTGCCACACTGAAATGAAACAAAATAGTAACGATTATGTCAACGAAAATAACATAAACAAACGATTCACTCATTAGATAATCCCACTTGCTACAGATTCTTTCCACTTGGGAATGAAAATTTGTGACCACTGAAAAGTTGGGAGCAGCTCATAAAGATACAACTTTAAACATCTACTGTAACATCGTGACTAAACTAGATATTCAAGCACTGTATAAATTTGTAAGCAAAAGATTGTACAGAAATTGAATAGACGCAACGGCAGTTAACCCAGCTTAAATTTTTCAATAATAATCAAAAACTATGTACAGAACACTTACATTTTGACATTATTTATGTCCCTTGTTTAAAAATTAAAACTTATGAACCTTTAAACATTTTTAGGCTCGAAATGTTCTCTGCCGCCATATTTCAAATTTGGAGAAATTGTAAAAAGTGCGCATGCTCTGCAACGCGGCGCTGGAAAAAACAAAATGCCGTGTAAGGATAGTCGAAAAATTATCCCGGTATAAAAACACGAAGAGAGGGCGATATTTCACAATGGCGTCGCGTCCCAGACAACCAGTTGCGAAGGGAGGACTTTGGTCCTCTCAAAAACCTAATGTCAGCAAAGAAACTCAGGAGTTACTAAAAGGTAGAATGCCGAAGGTCTTCTAGTTTTTCCAGGAGATTTTAAATGCGTCATATTGCTCAATTTCTCTTCCAGTTATGATGCAAGAATCGAAGCTTACAAATTTTCAACAAAGACAACTGAACGAGCGGTTAAAAGGTAAGTCTGTTTGCAGTACAATGCTTCAATTCTACTATTAATTATTCTCTACAATGGCTAAAGATTGAATAGCCTCAGAAACGCGTCAAAACTATTGGTTCCAATATGTCTCCAGTCCTTTCACAAACTTGAGAGAGAACTGATGATATCTGTAGATTTAATACTTAACCCTGCAGGGAGGTGGGGGTGAGGCGGATACGTTCGCACCCCCCTTCTGGCTGTGAGACTCTGAAGCTCTGACAAAAATAAATAATTTAACAAACAACTGTAGTCTGTGTATTCTAATTCAACAATAGTTTTATTAGAAAAGGAATAAAATCATCCATTTCAAATATATCCTGAGGGATCATGCTCCAGCCCCCTGCCAAGAAGCACAGCCCTTCAGATCTCATTTGCACTCCCCCCAAAAAAATGAAGTGAAAGTTAAGACCAAGTATGAATGTCTGATATTCCTTCAATGTACAGCATTCTCAGTCTCACCTGTCTCCTAACCATTTAATATATAGCCATACTGTGACAAATATGTTGAACACTAAAAGCAATACAACAAACTAGAGAACAAAGTAACAACAAAGAGGGAATATGGAATGAAAGGAAAACATTTCATGTGTCAAAGGGTTAAGGTCAGGTTTTCATCAAAATGTGGGCAGAATTACACCTTAGTGCTGATTATAGTTCTGACTAATTTAATGCTTTGTCAACCTCACTGTATTCCAGGTGGGCAGTCATTTCCAACCGATGTCAATCCAACCAGCAGTCCCAGGAAGCAGTCAAGGGCAGCTGTGTCTCCCAAAGAATCTTCCAAAGCAATGAATGCCAGACAGTTGTCTGGCTTGGGGAAACGCACTCAGGCAGAAATACAAAAACGTCTGGAGAATGAGCACGAAGAACCCTATCGACCAAAGCCAGGAAGTAAGATAACATTGGCTTATGTGAGCATTGAGACATGTGTGTCTGCAAGACATATGGCTCTGTCCAACTTTTACAACTTTGGTAGTGTTTAATAAATATATTTCTCCAGTACACTAACTCTAAAAATGGTAAAAAACCAACCTTTCGGACTACATACCCATCTTCAGTGTAAATTGGTTAAAACAAACTTAATCTTCTGCTGAAATACAATTTTCTTGATATCATCAAAACTGTTCAGAAACTAATAAAGCAAAGGCCTAAATAATCAAAACTATTTATAATAGTAAAATCTTATTAATATATAACAATACTAAATCTTACTAATATATAATAATACTAAAAAACTAATATATATAATACTAAAATATTACTAATATATAATAATACTAAAAAACTAATATATATAATACTTAATCTTACTGATATATATAATACTAAATCTTACTAATATATATAATACTTAATCTTACTAAT
>JBAHVQ010000456.1:1906722-1924038 GCA_036872915.1 Nanipora kamurai | reverse complement strand
CAGGGTTTAAGGAGTCAGTCTAAAATTCCGGGACTTTTCCGGGAGTTTCCAGGGTAAGAAAAAAAATTGAGGGTTTGCCAGGATTTCCAGGGAATACAAACTCTGGTAAAGTTTTAAAAGGAAATTATTACTTTTAACTTTTATGGAAAAGAATTATATTGACTGAAAAAAATGAACAAAGCTAAACGAGCAAATGCCAAAGTAATAATTCTAACTTAGTAATGGAGGGAGTGATGTGTGGCAACAAGGATTTGTTTTCCTTATAATCATCGGACGTATTTCTGATGGTACAATCATAATATTTAGGTTGTGTTTCGGAATTACGAATGCTGCTGTCGATACATCTCGTTCAATTTTTATCAAATCATACAAACCTGAAAGTCTTGCAAAGTACCAGCCGTGAATAAACGGACTGAAAATCCTTTTCCACCTCGTGGCCACTTGCCTTAAAAATCAGCAAAGAGAAACGAAGGCACAAACACTTGAATGAAATACTAGTTCTTTCATTATATCATATCCTGTCTCATCATATCATATCCTGTTTTGGCCGTGTTTCACATGGCCAAAACGCACAAGTTTTAACAAACCTGCAATTAATCAGCAGTCTACACTTTCAGATCTACACTGATAGTTACAAGAGAAAGACGGTTTCTCCAACTATTTGTCTGCTTTAAATCAATACACCTTTCTGGAAGACGATTATGCAATCACGTCACGGCATCTCGCCGTGCTTCAAGGGTATTAAGCCTGAAACCTGTACCACTGGATCATAATCATATAAATAATAGTCTTAGAGCACACGAGTGAATCGTCTCAACTCCTCCAATTTAGCTCTTCCACCAGATTTCCGTTCCAAACGTGCGAGCTATTCTAAAGTTTCATGCTTTAACAAGCCTATTGCAGACTGTTTCAAAAAATTTCTACTTTTGTGCAGTGGTTGAGAGGCAATAAACATGTAGGTCTGCCTTGTTGATGCTTCGTGAAATGACAAGATTTGGATAACTTGTTACCAGAATACACGTATCAAGAATCCCGCAAAAAGAAAGAATTTACCGCACCTTCCTGCGTGAATACGCGTGGCTCTCGCGGGAGTTTTGATAGGAGTATTATTCCTATCAAAAATCCCACGAGAACCACGCCCATCCCGCAGGAAGGTGCTGTACAATCTTGCTCTTTGCGGGATTCTTGATACCTGTATTACTGTAATCTTGCAGCAAATGCATCTTCTAAAAGGCCTGAGAGATTTCTGATTATGTGCGTTCAAAAACAAGTTTAATCGTCACCGATGAAAATCAGTTCGCACGAAGGAACGGTAGCATTAAAACCCAAAGGTATTAAATGTGTCCCACTGGTTGTGGTAATAAACCAGGAGAATCTCCAAACGGAAGGCGTTGAGAGTTATACACAACTGTGACACTCACCTCTTCAATAAAATGCCACGGATGATAGTTACCGCCAAGAAAAGATTGTCGCTTCATTCCATGTTCGAAGATATTTTTCAAAGCAGGACAAAGACTGGAACGAGAAGAAATAGTAAAAATTGGCCATATTAGAACATGCCCAACGAATTCGTAATCAAAAGCCATTGCTAGCCGACAGTTTTATAGTTGGAATAAGACACGAGAAGGAAACGAGAATTGAAAGGTAAATAGTAATACTGAATGAAAAAAGGTAGCCAACCTTCCTCGAACGAGATCTGTGACGGTCTCCGAAACAGAGTCATCTCCAGCGCTTGAATACTAAAGTTACAATTGATAGTGAAACGACAAGAATTTACTAAGGCAACCATTACGTCGAACGCCATAATAGTTCATATTTCACAAGATTCAGTTCATTACCTCCTTGCTTCGTTCGTCCAGTATTTCTACAAATTTAGCTGGAAACCAGCCTACAATGGAAGCAAAGAGAGTAAGGCTAGGAATCCTTGACAAACACTACCATATGAACAAAATCATAATCTAAATTGTGAGAGGCGTGGCACACTGGGCAATGCTCAGCACTTCAATGCCTTCATTTTGTTTTGTTCCTTGTTCTCTCTTCGTTGAACTTCGTTCTCGTTACGTTACATCATGTAAATTCTCACATTTCTTGAAATGTTATTTCATGTTATGGTAATTTTAATAAGCCATTGGTAAATTAATGTCGTTTAATTTCAATCTATTTGTCCCTAATTCCAGTCTTTCTAGTATGGCCTTAGGGACCAGACGTTTAAGATTGGTAAGATTAAGATTTTACCAAAGCGAAAATTGAAGATATCAATCTAGAAAGACATAAATTCAGAGTGAAAGCTGTTTTTCCCGCCAAAAATGCATCATAAGCATTGAAAGAAAAATATCAACAACTTCAATGATTGAAACCGTCAATCTTTTGAATTGAGAGAGTGGTCCAGATCAAACTCATTACTGATCACGTCCTAGTACCTCTTAGTCCGTTTAGTTCTCCAACCCAGCAATGTTCGTCTTTTTGCGAGATAATCTTCAAAGTAACAACAAGAAATTTGTCAAGAACTAAGCCGATGAGTAAAGACAACGATAAATAGTCCAAGTAGTTAACTTACTGTTACAATATCATTTTTTCGAAAGCCTAGTTCATCATCGTCGTGTCTTTCAAAGTCCAGTAACGCTTTTGCCCTTCTCCGTCGGTTTCTAGAAATGAATCGAGTGACCAAGTCAGACAATTGATCACGCGAGACTAGAACAATAATGTGCGTCTAAATAACAAATGCCAGTTCGTTCCAGATATACTGTGAGCAAATATTTACACTGACACTTACTTCGCAACATTCACGAAGTTTTCATAATCTTTGCCGTGGCTTTCAACGGAGTAATCAACCTGTAGACCCTGGAAGATTAGATCACGACTAACACTATACATTTAATTTCACCTCTCCATTACATGTCACGGTTCTCAAAGAGGCCCCGAGTACAACTAGTGATCCTAGACTAACAACGAGAGAGTAATAAACATATTCCTCAGGTAAATAAATTCAATGTATTCCTGTAAGTGCAAGGGGTCTAAATATACGTATTTACCGCCATTTATTTATGGGTTGGCCTTTGTATCATAGGTATGTGCGCATAAAGATATATAAGTGCAAAAAGGTGCTTGGTTAAGTGAGTGCGTACGTAGGTATGATAGTATGTGTAACAAGGTAGCAGATAGGCAGTTAAGTAGGTGGTAGTCAGGAAGGTAATCAGAAAGGTAATCTGGTAGGTAATCTGGTAGGTAATCTGGTAGGTAAGATAGGTTGGTAAGATAGGTTGGTAGGTGGATAGGTATGTAGACAAGTAAATGTATTGGTAGGTGGGTAGGTAGATTAGTTGGTTGGTAGATGGGTTAACAAATACGTGGAAACGAAGTTGAGTAGGTCATGAATTTTTTGTAGTGTACATGCATGGAGATTTAAACCAGTTTCTTTTGGGGATCTATGCTTAACTCCTTCACAGTCGCATCTCTCCTTTTGACAAGTAAAATCGTCTGGCGCTGGCCAGAGTAAAATAATAAAAGTACCTCGTGGGAGGGAAGGAGTTAATGTTCGGTTCAAAATCAGACCATCAAAACCAAATTAAATAAATAAATAAATAAATAAACAAATAAACAAAACATAAAAAAATCTGACAACGACGTAACGAGAAAGCCATTCAACTATATGGTACTCCGAATTGGCCCAGTTTTCTAACCACTCATTCTCGTTAAACACCAGTCAGCCATGGGGAGCTCAGGGCAATACTGAAAGACCAACTGTAATTGTTAAACTTCTGATTGTGTCCCATCTAATGCTTGGTTAACATCGCGTACAGTCAATTACCTTTCTTGGGTCGAAAGCATCAAAATGTCTGGCTATCTGCAAAATAGCTTCTCTCAGATCGGCCAACATTTCTATAAAACGACGGAAATGATTTTTATAACACGACGCAAACGACAGACAGTCTGTCTAATGATGTCTTTGAAATAAAGACGAAATATCACGATTTCTTTGTAACTCTCTTGATTTTAGCTCATATCTTGAGCTATCAAGATGACACTATTGTTCGGAGTTTGTTTCTTCCTTTAAAAATTTTTTTTTTTCAATAACTCATGTCTCTATTATTATGGATTTATTCAAAATTATATGCTGGGCTTTGATATTCTTAACGAGATTACCTGTTTGACGAATATTTTTTGCTTTAGCCAATGCTAGTTCTTGTCTTCCTGAAACGTACAAACAAAACACGAAAATAATGTTAAAATTAAGCATATAATTGAATCAACATCTACCCAATAAATTCGTTTTCCATCTCATTTCCTTGATCTGTTTGTGCAGATATACAACGCTCGTTCATTCGTCTCGTGACCTGGACATAAACTTGAGGAAAATACTTCCCTTTGTACATGGCGATCTTACATTTGGCGAATAGCTCTTCAGTATTTCCTCTTTGTAAATTTGTAACTCAGTTGATTGACTATTAGGCTAGTAAACCTAAGGCCATGGAAATCTAATACCAGTTTGGATCCAGAGTTTTAAACAGCATCGTCATTACCATGCAGGAATATGCTTTTATGAAATTCTTAAACACGTCTCACCACTTACCCAAGAGGTAACCAATCCAAGAGGAGCTCTCTGTCCTCACAGGTCTTCGATGGATTTTCTAAGAAATAAAAAATATCAGCATTCTGGTTATTACGAAAGGTGATAGTGCATTATGTATCCTAGCTTTAGGATACGGAAAAAGAATCCAACCTTCGCAACAGAAGTGAGCAACTCGTACGTTACAACTCCGCCACCAACACATAACGGCATGTGGTATGGTGTGGTGCAGCGTGGTGTGCTACGCCTTGGTATGGTGTGGTGCAGTGTGATGTTGTATGGTACGATATGGCACGGCTTGGAATGGTATGGTTATGCAGTGTGGTATATCATGGTGTGGTATGGTACTATGATATGATATGGCATTGTATTGTGTGGTGTGGTGTACTGAACCGTGGCATGGTATAGCATGGTGTGGTGTGGAACGGTATAGCATGGAAAGGTTATGTGGTGTGGTGTGGTATGGTATGGTTTGGTGTGGTGTGGTATGGTGCTATGGTACATGGTATATTATTGTGTGATGTGGAATGGTATGGCATGGAATGGTTATGTGGTGTGGTATGGTTTCATGTGGTGTGGTATGGTGTTGTGTGGTATGCTGAACTGTGGCGAGGTATGGCATGTTGTGGTGTGGAATGGTATGGTATAGTGTGGTATATAATATTGAGTCGTATGATATGTTGTGTGGTATGGCAAATAATATGTTATAATATCAGCGATTTAACATAAATGCTTCCATGTCTCAAACAATCAGATACCGTTATCTGAATTTGGTTATGACATCTTATCGTGACCGACGTATATTAATTTGAGGTCACAATCCTTTTTGTCACATTGTGGAGAGTCTGAAGTTCTACGATCCATGAAGGAAAGAGGAGTTCAAAGACTACAAATTCTATTTTTAGACAACACATTGGCCAGCTTTAACACAAAATTTAGCACATTTTGTTTTACGAATGGTTTACGGGTGACTTGACCGCAAACAAAAGGCCTGGAACTAGCAGCACAATAAAAATCCAGCTTCATATCTTTAATTAGTCGTGACATTCTGTGTCTTTTGTGAAACTCTTAAACTTTGTGTCAGTATTCATTAAAGAGAAAGGTTCATTAAAGGGAAAGGTTCCATTACGAATTTACGAACAGAATCTAGTATAGTTCATGAGATATTAACTAACTTAAACTGGAAATGGATTTCTATTTGACAAGTAGTCCCAGTCCACTTTCGTGTTTCCAGATCACCTGGTTTACCTGTTTATCTCCAGATCGAGGGCCATCGAGACCTGTCAATGATCCGAGATCCGCCATCAAAAATGCAAGATGTTTCTTACGGTGGGCTTCCAGGATGACATCCGTCAGTGAACCTGAAGCTTTAGCAGCATGCTAAACAAACAGATACAGAAAACAGCTTAGAACGTCACTGTCTGCTGATGTTTTAGCGCCAGTAACACGTACGATTTTGCATCAAAGATCTCTCAAAAACTAGAAATACGCTAATTTGCGGTTGATGAAAATCAAAAATAAGATTTAAGTTTTTCTTCAATCCATAATAGCACCTCCAAATAATAGCGATCAGTTTTTGATGAGGTGCCGCTACGTTTTTGACACTTTTAAAAACCTTAACCCCTTGGTGGCAGCGAGTTTTCCCTCTGATGAGTAAAATCGTCTGGCCACAGTAAAGTACTAAAGCCTCCATCAGTCAGTGGTAACTGAATCTGGCACCACGGAGTTAATATGGGTTCATTCTAGTTCTAACTCAAAGTTTTCATACAAAAAAAATAGCGAATAGATTAGAATTAAAGTATACGCTAGAGTATGGTGACAGTTACAAACTGTAAAATCTAAAGTAAGTTATGGCCTCCAACGTGTTGAAATTATTACCATCCGATTTTAATTTTCACTTAGCATCCCTATATGTATCATCAAGTTTGGATTTAATCCCATGAAAATTTCTTAGAAATTCCGTAAGTCCGCAAGTTTTAAGAGGTCTATCATACTGGCAAGCAATTCGCTTTCTTTTCTCCCGCTTCAAAACCAATACCAGCCGACAATTTGAAAAAATAAAACAAAACCTAATCCGAACAAGAACATCTTGAAAACTCAAGATTCGAATCAAATCAAGACGAAAGAGTGAATCAGTGATATTTCCACTTTATTTCAAAGTCATCAATTAGTCTGATGATGACTCTGAAATCAAGTCAAAATATCACTGATTCACTTTTTCGTCTTGATTTGACTCGAATCTTGACTTTAAGATGCCGTGGTTCAGATTATGTTTTATATTCTCTCCTGGTTACTCAACGAACACTGCAAATACCATTAAAATTAAAGAGGTATCACCGGTCTTACACCGCAGGTATCACATATCTGATACAATACCCACCTGGATTATGAAACATTTTGGTTTGTTTTTTGTATTCGAGTTTTCGACTTCGTTCTCTGTCTATTCAATGCGTTAGCAAGGTATAAAATTCATGGGTATATAAACACCTTTTAATTAGTCCAGATACAAATCAGATATAAAAACAGAATGCAAGACAAAACTGTACGATTGTAAACAAATGTCAGACAAACAACGAACGTTCGTCAAGCTCGTGTCCTCTTCTGAGGCTTCGACGGAAATCGAACCCGCAACCTTCTGATGACCGGTGAGGGGTCCCGTCCATGGTTTAGAAATCGTTTTTCCGAGGAAACGAGCTAGACGAACGTTCGTCGGTCGTCTGACATACACCAAGTTCCCACACGAACCAGATTAGAGTTCAGCAATTAGTATGTAAACAACTGTGTAGTATAAGTTGTCTGCGGGCTATCTTACGTCGAATAATTCGCTTGCATCTTTGATCTCTCCAGGGATGTCAGACAAGGCGTTGAATATCTGGGCTGAGTTGTCTTGCGAGGTAATGAAGTCTTCCTATTGTTTGAAAAACACAAGTTGAACCTCGGTAGAAACCATACACAAACTCAGATGGGGACCTCTGTAGAAAAACCCAAGCTAGGTTAAAACCAGTCTCCGCAAGTGTCATAGGAAGGTGCTTGCGGAAAGGGGAGCTGGGCTTACCCCTTTAACCGTTGTCAAGTTATGGTTCACCGAATGGCCGCAGGTATATGAATTCTCAATTTTTTTCCAGAAAATGTTAACTAGCATAGGATTAAGGTCGGCCACTTTTGAACAACCCCCCCGAGTTGGCTCGATTACCAGCCGTATTTCTCCTCCAGGGACAGGTGGGTATAACGACGGCGGAAACGGTTAGAAATCGAGCCTATCCCCGGTAGTGAATCTTACATTATTCAATATGGTTAGAAAACTAAGCCATCCTTTTTTCCCCCTTAAAAATACTACTCACAAATGTTTAACAAATCTAGGATTAACCAAATAAACTTTTCCACATTCTACTCCAGGGTGTTATTCTAGCTTAACACACAAGTGGCTTGAAACACTATACCTTCATTTTAATCATTCCCAATGTAATTCGGAAGAGCACCAAGGAACCTTCATAGAAAAACTGATCCCATATCCTCAATAAAACCTGCAATATAAGAGTCCGATTTATTCTTAAGTCATGGCATTTCAAATCCATCTTCGAGTTAGAAATAGCTTTTCTAATGAAATTCATACACTGCATTTCTGGGAGAAGTATGCATATGCTGCCATCAAGAAGAATGGACCCTTCGAGCATGCTTCAAATAGTGTAGGTCTCTACAAAGAATTTTAACGACGTGACATACACAGACATCTACTGTTATACTGCGTCTTTGAAAGATGGTATACCTTCATATCCACAACACTGGCAAATAAAGTTAAGAACCAATGAAGCGTAATTAATGAGAGTTCTAAATATAAAAAGAAGTAAAGCGTGTTCAGTATAGCCTCAATCGAGTAAGGGTTGTGGCAAAAGCTAGCGCAGTAGCAATGAATAAAAGCATCGATAGTATCGTGGACATTAATTAGGTAGCACTGGGCGGTACTGAAAATTTCTCATCACGGTATCTCGTCTGTAAAATACCGTCGCATCTGGGTAATACCGAATGTTAATCAACGGTTTGATAGTAAACTACACTTTTGTAAGAAATATTAAAGCCAGGATAACATAAATCGGCCTAAACCAAAATATATATATATATATATACATATACCCTATTAAACATTTTAGTGTACTATACTACTGGATATTTTACAAGTCATGCAATATTTTAACTAGTCAAAATACAAATGACGAGTAAAATTTGTAGCAATCCAGTACACCATAGAAGTACTTTCTAGCTATCCTGCAGTACTGTCTAATAAGTTCTTTATTATCCAACTTCAAAATTTAAATTTTTCTTCTCAATCATTACAAATCAAAAGCCTGACTTACATCGTACGAATAGTGCTTGCTACTTTTATCCTGACGCGTGACCTATCTATTCAGGAGATGTTAAGCGAGATATTTCAACATTCGAGTCCGAATTGAAAGCAGGAGTTGTGTTCATACGCGACAATTACGTAAGCAAGGACGACAAATGAACCGATTTTAAACAGGTTTTTTAGACTACAAGCAGAAGACTAAAAGCCATAACCAGCCGATAATTTTAAAATGTAAAGGATAAAACATAATCCGAAAGTTAACATCTTGAAACTTGAGATACAAGTTAAAACAAGACGAAGACAGGTGCGGTAATATTTCGACTTTATTACAAGGCCATTATCAAACCCAAAGTCGAAATATTACCGCACCTGTCTTCGTCTTGTTTTAACTTGTATCTCAAGTTTCAAGATGTTAATTTTCGGATTATGTTTTATACTTTAGAAGACTAAAAGCACTGCAAGATATTTTTTCTCGTTTTTCGCGCCATTTGTACTCATCCAAACAAAGTAGGAAAGCAACTATAATATGAACAACCATATACAAAATAAAAATAAAATAGATCTTTGGCTGATCTAGGAAACTAAATTTTATAGTTGACTTTCGTAAGGTAGGATAACCGTGAACAATTTTCTTTCGTCTTACCTATATCATGTTCTTTTAATACTTCATCAAGCTTTGGCAAATAGCTGACGATTAACTGCCTCAGAACTCTCTGGTCGGCCTTCAAGATAACAAGGGAAGAAATGATTAGGGCGGATGAAAGAAAAAAATCCGTGATGTAAAATTCTTTTTTAACAAAAATATGAGATGCTGAATGTGATGATCCCAAATTCATTAATAATTCATGAGAAAAAACACAAAGGAAATCGCTACCGAAACAATGTTTGGATATCTGAGGAAGAAATTACATAAACTTTCACCTCAATTTTCTCTTCAAATACTGATTCGTCTGAGATGCAATAGCGCAATCCTCGAAAGTCTTGTTCCGTCAGATATCCAAATACCTTTTTTGACTTTTGGTGAGTTCTCTCTTTTTCTTTCCATTTACCATCAAATAAAATCCTTTTTTTCAAAAAAAACAACAAATCATGCAGAAACCTTGGAATTTCCCTTCGTTTGGATTTACCTGTACGCCAAGTAAGGTGTTAGAATAATAGGATGGTGGAACTAAGTCTTCAATAATGGTGCACATCAACCAAAATGTATCCTCCTCTTCAATAAATAGTAGTAGAGTGGCAACAATCTACAAAAGAAATAAATTACTTGAAATTGCAGGAATATTCTAAATCTTTAAACTAACAAACAGAAAATAATTGACTTTCTCAGTACCGTGATAGAAACATGACTGGTGTCACTTCAGCTGGAAGACAAAGCCAAGTGTTTTCCCAGCTTTTAAAGCTATTTTCTATTTGTTTAATAAAATAACTAGTATCATGAATTTTTTTCAATGTATTTTTTTAAATATATCATTCTTGTTTTGAAATAATTACTGGATCACTTACAACTCCCATTCCTTGACAATAACCAACATCAGGATACAACCATGACAGTCCTTTTAAGATCCTACGAAGACGCCTGGTTCCAGTGCTGGTCGGTGTTGAAAAACACGCATTGCTTGGTAAAGTTCGCAAAAGGTCCTTTGGAAGATTAAACAATTTCTCATCATGAAAACCACTTTGAACTCACATTGTCTTTCACAAAGTTTATGCCTTTCCCACAATCTTTTTCTATTTTCTACATCGTAATTTTGCTAGTTTCTTTTTAAATGTTAAACATTGCTCTCTGCTGCGGAATTTTAACAGAGAATTATTATTGGTGCTTCCATGCATTATAGAATTTCTGAATAAAGCATTCATTTAGGCAAATACCATTGAACCTCAATGATACAAACTCTTTTTTTACCATGCAACAGGTTAATTACGACCAGGACTAAAATTCAACAACTTTTGCCATGGCTGTATAATTAAAATCCCACAACTTTGCAGGTTTTCTGTTACCCCTATGTTTATGAATACAAGTAAAATTTCATGGCTAATTTCTACAGTAACAAACAGGGTTGTCATTAGGAGCTGGTAACCAATGAAGCTAGTTCACTAACTACCTCCTAAATGTTCATTGTTTACTTTCCATTCTTAAAGAAAAACAAGACAATTGTTTGGTTTTTTCACAAACAACAAATACTTCATACATTTTTATGGAATTATTCAGTATTATTTTATTGCATTAGAGCTCCATGCGTTGTTGCCATATTCCTAATCTTATTTTGTTGGCATGGATAGGGAACTACATTTAGAGAAGAAGGACTGGAACCAAGATAACATCTATAACATCATGTATGCATGGAATCATGTGGCCTGGTTCCAACTGGGTGACAGTTGTCCTTCTTCTTCACTGTCAGGGCAGTTACTTCAAATTCACCATCTACTTTGTAACCAAATAAAAACCTGAGGAAACACTAGTACCTTTTCAATCTGTTTTGCAATGAGAGTGTTATTATCAGCCCCACTTGCTTTTACAATTTGCTGTAGAAGAAAAGAAAATCATATCAGCACAATCCTATCTTTAAGAAACCAACCAAAAATACTAATTATAATCAGAAGTTCTGTCAAATATTATCTAGGACCTGGGTAAATAACATCCAGCAGACATACTTTATAGGAAAAATCCATAGACTGTTTCTTATGCAGTGCACCTGAAATTCTCATCCAAATCTAGAGAGTGAAAGGAATGGGAAGCAGTTTAATGAGACAGGAATATGTTGGCCAGAGACTTTGGTTTTTTGGAATAGTACTGGTACTTTTTGTCTATGGAGAATTTATTAAAAATGGCTCTATAGAAATTGTTGAGTTATGAAAGAGGGGGTATATATGGGATTTGGGTATGTATAAGAGATAATTAGTTGCAGAGGTGTGCATATTGGAGAGCTGAGGTATTTAACAATTTACTACAAGCAGCTTACAGTTTACTGGAGAAAAGGTACATCAATTTATTAAAAGGTAGATTATTTG
Source organism: Nanipora kamurai (assembly GCA_036872915.1). Classification (NCBI taxonomy): domain Eukaryota; kingdom Metazoa; phylum Cnidaria; class Anthozoa; order Scleralcyonacea; family Helioporidae; genus Nanipora; species Nanipora kamurai. The sequence goes on along the minus strand of JBAHVQ010000456.1, from coordinate 1,912,120 downwards.
GAAAGAAACAAAGTTATTTGTGATTAAAATCATACTCACTGGTGCTCGCATGCTGTGTGGAATTCCAGCATACACAAGTTCCCGAAGTTTATCAGTTCTGGGAAATGTTGAGGAGACCTACCAAAATTTTCATAATTACTGACATTAGTTATTAAGGATTAAACAGGAGAGAATTAAAATGGTAATTGTTTATTAAATTAGTTACACATATGGAAGAATTAGTTTTAATTACATTTTTAACTTCATACCTTGTCCCAAGTCAGCTCACCAAGTTCTTGGTTTTGTGTAAACTCCAGATGAGCTGTCCATTTTAACCTCTGACCAGGGTCTTCATAAGTAACAAAGTGGCCTGATTCTGGACTTTGATCATCATTCATATAATCTATTTTAGGTTGGAAATTAAAACTTGCTATACTTTAAACAGGTTGGAATGCCTGAGCAATGGCCTCATGGGATTTTTTCTCTGACAAGAATCAACTTGATCATGCCACAGAATTTTCAAATAGCCAGAAGTCCAACTTACTTTGTGATTTTCTCCCCCCGGATTATTTCACTGCTGCCATCTTCCTGGCAAGCATCTCTACTAAAAGAGTTTTTGCTGCAGGAGACTTGACCTATCACAAAGCTGTTCGAATCATTAACTTAACTCCAAAGGTAACCATATGCTATTATTAGTCTTATAGCATTTATGCTACAAATTCATAATTATTCTATTGAAGTCAACTGAAAAAGTTAAGTCAAGGGGAATTTGAACTTGCACCTTTGGAACCCCAGTCCACACCCATCCTCATGGATAGCATTAAGTTGTTGCAAGAATATCCTGCACACTTAAGTTGGATAATAACTCACTTCCGATCCTTGTAAACTTAACAGCTCAACAGGCAGAGTGGTTGATGTGTATCCCAAAGGTGCAAGTTCTAATCCTACTTGAGTCAACTTTTTCAGTTGACTTCAGTAGGGTATAATAGTTGTGAATTTATCATTTCATATTACCCTGAGGATGATTCTGAAATAGAATTTAAGCTACAAGTTGAACATGAGTTTCAAGGATGCTTGATAGATGCTTGATCATCTAAACCCACAACCAGTTTGCAGCTTGGCATATGGCTGCTCTGTGCACTGGTTGAGAGCTAAGTTATCAAATAAAGTCCAGGCATGTTGCAAAACTCTGCTTACATGTAGGTATATGTGTCATGGCAAAGTAAATTTTGTATATGCCATTTAATCAGTTTATAACTGACTGTAGAGTACTAAATATCTTACCAATACAAATTGATACACACTCAAAATGGTACTGTTAGTGATTCTGTCCAGGGGATTTATAACAAACTGAATTGATTTCAAGATAATACTGACAGCAGTTTGTAGCCAATTATAGATGAACTGACTAATTCTTCAAAGCTTATGCCATAAAAAAATCTTCTCAAATTAGTTTTTATGTTGCATTCACTAGTGAATTAGTAGGATGATAGGATGTCATGGTATTCTTAACCCTTGAACTGATATGCCAAATCATATTCCAAAATAACTTACTGTAATGATCATTAAACTGTCAAAAAGTCAAGTACCTGATTCAATCCCAAATCCAAATTCATCATATTCACCTCCTGGGCTCACTCCAGCATCCTCAGTCTGGAAAAGGTAAATTAATGTAATGACAATGTAATGACTGCAATTTACCATTACTGAAGGAAAATATGAATACAGCATTAATGGACAATCTGTTCAGTTGTTTTGGGCAAGTTATTCTTTTATTAAGATGCCTATTCCTTTGTCTTAATGGAAAGGTAGACATTTTAACCTTGGTCAATGATCAGGTATAACATCAATTCTGTTAATGAGCACATCAAATTTGACCAAAATCTGCACAAACTTTCTTCATTACAATCTATATTGATGATGGGTTTAGCAGGTCTAAACAACCTACAGCAACTTTACACTAAAAGTTTGAAACATTACAGACCCTTAGAAATCAGACTGTGAAATCATTCCCTGACAGCAATTTAAACATGTTAAGGTTTAATGATGTAATTGCTACTCCGAGTGATGAACCATACCAGACAAGTAGAGAAAACTCTACTTGGCCCGGCAGGGATACCATACCAGACAAGTAGAGTTTTCTCTACTTGTCCAGTATTGTTCGTCACTCGGAGTAGCAATTACATCATTATTCTTCACCCGAGTTCATCTTCTACTCTAGCCATGTTAAGGTTTCTTGGTTTTAAAATTTTTGCTTTATACAGAATTTTCTATTCAGGCTGTGATGAAGGTTACTTTTCCTTTTTAACCCTTTGTCTATACTGCACAATGTCCACAGAAGTTTCACCTAGACTGCAGTGTTTCACTGAACTAATACACTGTGACTCTTTCCTGTGCAAAAGCTACTGACATACTCTAACAAAGACCAACCAACCAGTTAATGCTTTAAATTACATGTGTATGTCAAAACTCTAAAGATAGTGAGCAACACATTATCAGGTTACAAAACTGTATACCAGAACTCAAAACCCAGCCTGCCTTCCATCTGAACTTGAAACATTGATCTAATCTGCTAAAAGTTCAATACTTCATTTCCACCCTGCTTTTTATACAATGAATGTAATTACCTGTTGAATCCTGGCTAGTATGTCCTGCGGCCATATACTAGGTGTTAATGCAGAAAATGGTGCACCAGCAGGAGGAACAAAGGAACCACTAATTGGACTATCAGTACCATTTACTGTCATGTCATCCCAGAGGAAATCATCATCATCTTTATCATCCTCATCATCACTGGCATCATGCACTGTTAAATAGATATCAATAAAAAATTGATGTCAATATATAATTGATGTCAATATATAACAGATGTCAATAAAAAACCAGCTGTCACAAATCCCTCAGTAAACACCAAACTTGTATGTTTACCACATGTAGTCACCATCACAAAGCTGTGCCAAGCCTTCCCACATTTGAATGTGGTGCCATACAGCTTGGCACAGCTATAGCCAGGTGACCTGACCACAACCAAAAGGCCTGGGACTAGCAGCACAATAGAAATCCAGTTTCATCCCTTTAATCAATTGTAATATGCTGGGTCTTTGGTGAAACCATTGGAAACTTTGTGTCAATATTCAGTAAAATGAAAGGTACTTCCATTAACAATTTAAGAGCAGTTATTTTGTACAGTTCATAAGATAATAATTAATTTAAAACTGAAAATTAATTTCTATTGGACAACTAGTTCCAGTCCACTTTCATGTTTCCACATCACTTGCTAAACAATTAGATAATTTCTAATTTTCTATGAGCAAGTAGTAAATGATGGCAAAGCCTGAGTTGACTTTCACTCATAAAAAATAAAGGTGAATGGTCTAATCATTTTAGTGTAAGTCTCACTTTCTACATTATCCCACTGTAATTTGATGAAATTGTTCAGCATAATCTCTCACGATGTTGAAGCAACAGTGGCAAAATACACATTTTTATCAATATTAAGGAACAAAAATTATATTTACAGCATTGGCAGCAACAAAAATGTTCAAATGTGACATGAACTGAAGTATTTCTAATAAAAATGTTGTTTTTATTTTGCTAACCAGTTTGTTTGTTTTTTCAACTAAAAGTTTTGTCTGAAGAAAAAATAATGATGATTGTGGCAACTGAAAGTACTTTGAGGTGACTTCTGAAAATACCTGGAAAAAGCCTCTAGACCTTGGCGGAGTGAAACTGGACAAACTTCACCTCACATACGATCAAGATAATTTTAATGTGGCAGTCAGGAATAGCTGAAATCAAACTCTAGTCGCCAAGGTGAAATATGTAAAATATCACTTTGCCACAATATCTAGATACATCTATCTGATGCTATAAATAAATAATGTTTAAAAATATCTTCAATCAATAAATAATAAAAACAAACGAATAAAAAGCATCGTCTTGCCGTTCAGTAGACTAGTAAGTAAATTCGTCAACATTCTCCATGGAAACTAAAACCTTAGCCGAGTACGGACAACTTAAAGCTGATGTTCTTTTTCTTTAAATAGTTCGCCACAAGTATGACAAGTATTATGCAAAGCATTTCGTATGGCTTTCACAAAAAGAACTTAATGCATTGTTTGCTCAATTCTTCCACAGATACCACTAAAAATAGTAAACTTCTATAGCGGTATCTCAACTTAATCAGTTGTCGGTTGTCTTGCGTATAATACGATAGGAATTATATGAGTTTAAAATCCATTTGAAGCCAATTCAAACGAAAGAGTTTTGAAACAAAAGCCAACATCGTGCCAGTATTACCTAACCCTCGACTTACTGTTTACTTTAAAACCATTTTGAAATAATCTTTTTTCCCGGTTCATTTCTATTACGTCAGTTGACGAGTGAGTCGAACTTGATATATCAGAGCGGCCAAAAATTTAATTATTATTAATATTAACAAAACGATTTCCACTTTTAGAAAGTACGTTCGATACGAAAGCCCCATTTGACGGAACGTTTAAGGTTATTCTGAAAGAAGTCATGAGTTAAATTTTCCATCACCTCATGTACATAGAATTTTAAAGGAAAAGGTACATCAAAACTTAAGCTATAACTTCAGAGCGTATGAAAGCATAAATCCGCAGTTTGGTCTAAAAATACGATTCCTCGTGGATAACGACCGTTCCGCTTTGGTTCTCATGTTTCAAACACATACTCAAATTGCCTGGCAAGGCAGCCAAATGAGGAAATTAGATTTCAACTTTCTTCATACTGAATTTTGTACATGTACAAAGAATTATTTAATAAGTCGTAGCATATCTGTTGCACACCTGAATCAGCTGTTTGTCCACGTAATGAGCCGCCATTTGACGGATGACTCAAGTTTAACAACCGTAACAAAACATAACAGAACTTCAAATCTCGTTCATCATTACCTTTGCTGCTTTGTTTACTGTATCGTTGTCTCCTATGCTTTTCAAAAGCAAAAGCGCTCGATGGAAGGTACATAATTTCTCTTCAATATTTTTATCTTTGATCCCAACTCATCTTTGTTCTCCTGTGTGTGGTTGCAACATTATCGGTCATGGCCACCGGGGCTTTATTGCGATGGACTTGTTTACCGATCGGACATCTAAACATTAAAGGCTGGGTACGAGATTGGACAAGACGTACAATGGGGGAAACCGTGGGAAAAACCTTAAGTTTTGAATTTCGCACGACAATTTCTTGATAAAAAAGATATAAATCAATTCACTAGATATAATCTAGCCTACAAAACAAACTCACGCACTAAGTTCCAAAACAACGTTATGAATTCAAAATTTTAGTTGACTTCGGTTGCCACAATTTCAAGGTTCCTTAGACCAGCTCTAGTCTACCTTAAGTTTATTTTCAATACGGTAGATTTTCTTATTCTGTAAAGTATTAACCATCAGAT